>JAYMFT010210520.1:0-11517 GCA_038088735.1 Panulirus argus
AAGAAGGAACAGAGAAGGGGGCCAAGTGAGGATTTTTTTCCTCTAAGGCTTAATCATCTGTTCTTAACGCTACCTCGTAAATGCGGGAAACAGCGAATATGTATGAAAAAAAAAAATATATATATATATATATATACATATATATATATATATATATATATATATATATATATAGACAGATAGATATGTTGTGTGTTACATAAATCTTGTGGTCATGTGTTGAAAAAATTATATTTAAACTCATTTTTAGGTGTAAATTGACACTTGTAGGGGAATTGCCTTGGAAGCTGTTGCTGTATGTGAGTGGTTAAACAGATTGCATTGTATTCTTTAAAGTGAAATTTTACGTATTTCTATTATACTTTTGAATAATGAGTAGTTCTGATTGGTTGGATACAAAATCAATAAAAAACTTATATAGCCAATGTTAAGCACCTGATAAACACACCTGGGTGTGTTTATTCTTTGGATGATTAAAATTGTCTATCATTTGATGACAGACATTCTTTTATACACTGAAAATATTATTATACAGAATGTATAAATTTAGCAGCCATTATTAAATATCTGTTGACAAATGTGTGTGTGTGTGTGTGTGTACATGTGTATATTGTTGGATATTTGATATATCTGTTTGATATGGAAGAAAAGTATTCCTTCATTAACAAAAATTATAAAACTTTTGTTTAATGATTATGTCTATAATAACATGCATTATTTCTCTTTTGAAACAAAGATTTAATACAGTGACCAGAATAAATTATTTTATATACACATGATATTTATACCCAATCACTTGTATGGCATTTGTTAGTTAACATCAAGAACATGTGAAGAAATTATTTCATTTCCCTGTACTTTTTATACTTAACTTTTTCATGCTTTCATGAAGTAGTGTCAGGAGAAATATAAACAGTTTCTATCTTTTGTGCATAATGTACTGAAACAAGTGTACCATCCATAGCTAAGCTCCACAAACTCCTCCATAGTTTACCTTGACTTCTTCATATGCCATGTTTAAGCTAATTGACGGAATGTTGTCCCCTGTATACCACGCTGATCCCCATCCATTCTACCCAGTACACGTCACTCACTCTTCTCTGTTCCTTCCCTCCTTCCTTCAATCTCCTTTCCAGTTTCCTCTCTTTCTAGCCTCCTCTACTTCTGACATGTATATCTTAGTCTTTCTTTGCTCATATTCTCCATGTGCATGAACCATCTACTACCATTCCTCTCTTTGACAGTCATTCCTTATGTGATCAACCCACCTTATGTCATGTACTGTCTTCAGGGCATATAGAACACAGCAAACCACACAAAACAGAATACTCAGAACAATCACTGCCTGCCTGGCAACCAAAAACACCCCGCACCTATCCAATGAAATAAAAATGCTTCCAGTAAAATCCCACCTCGGTAAGCCTGGCACTCCATTCTTTGCAACACTAGACCCTTACCATCTCAACCATTCCATAACTAACCAACATTCCAATAGAAATATAAAGCTTATCCCTGCATCACAGTTCTGCAACCTAGACTTACTGATCCCTCAACAAATACAATAATGGCAAAATATGCACACCAAAATGACTCAATATGCACTAAACTACCCTCACAAATGTTCAAAATAAAATTTTTACTTGCACACTGGGGTATGTTTTGCACTTGGGAATGTATACCACCCCACCAGGCATACACCCATCTGAAACCCCACTTCCAAGCCATAAACAAGTTACACTTTCTTATTAACACACTGGACATATCACATCTCCACAACACTGCAAACACCATTTCAACATGTATCAAGAAGCCTTATGCCTACAATGCAACTATCAATGAAAACACTGAATACCTACTACTCAGTTGCTCTGTAATCACTCCACATGGACATACATACAGTATCACTACACTTTATGACCTGTGGTCAAGCCTGGTGTGTGTGAATTGCTTCCTGAGTGCTATGTGGGACCCATAGAGGAAGGAAGGGGATCCTTGGGAAGGAAGGTAGGCAGGTACATCCCCAGGGATAAGTGATAAAGAATAATACCCTCCAGTCCCTTGTGTCATGGAAAGTGATTAAAAGGGAAGGAAACTCACCCATTCTTGTATTTTGATTTCTATAAGAAGTGCTCATCCCCCTTGAAGGCTTAAGCTGGGAAGTCTGAATGTGTGTGTAAACAGGAATAAAAGAAGAGAAGCAGTAATTTTGGGGAAAGGAATGTAAACGTCCTGAATCTGAATGAAACGAAGCTCCAGGGTAAAGGGAAAGAATGGTTTGGGAATGTACTTGGGGTAAAGTCTGGGGTTAGTGTGAGGGCAAAAGCAAAGGTGGGGATGGCATTTCTGGTGAAGAAGGAACTATGGGAATGTGAGCAGGAGTGTAAGGAAGCCCCAGCCTTATGCGAGTGAAAATTATAGTGGATTATGAAAGGGTGATTGACAGAACTTACGAGTTTTGGGAAAAGATGAATGACTGCAATTTTGTTCTGGGATTACTTAATAGTGATGGATGATCTAAATGCAGGAGTGGATGATAAAAGGTTAATTAAGGTTATAATTGGCTGCATGGGGTAACCAATGTGAATAAAAATTATGAACAGCTCATGGACTTGTGTGTTAAAAAGGGACTTGTGACAGAGAATTTGTCTTAAAAGAGGGGCATACATAAGTATGCATGGATGAGTGGTTTGATGGTAAGAAGGCATTATTGGATTATGTCTTATGTCACAGGTGTGCTGAATAGAATTTACTATGTAAATGTGCTGAGATGGGTAGCTGATGAGAAGTGTGATATCTTGTTGGTAAAGGCAAGGAAAAAAAGAATGATATAGGTGGTGAAAGTGAGTAGGCTTGGAAAAGAGGCTTGTGAGATGAGATGTGACAAGAATGGAAGAAGAATGGCAGGGGAGAGTAAACAAAACTATGGGAGGTACTTAGGGAGACAGGCCTAGTAAGTGCAAGAAAAGAGTGTGGCATGCAAAAGATGGGATGTAGGTATGTGAGAGAGGGTAATGAGTGTGAAGATGAGGAAGTTAAGTTGTTAATGAAAGAAGAAAGAGAGGTGTATGAGTATTACCTGCAGGGAAGGACTGGGAGTGATTGGGAGATGTACAATAGAAAGCAGCAGGAGGTTAAGAAGGTGGAGGGGCTGAAAAGGAGGGAAATTGGGTGAGGGAGTATAAGCAAACTTCAGGGAGAAAAGAAAATGTGGAAGGACATGAATAGCGTGAGGAGAACAAGAAAGCAAATAGGAGCATCAATGGAAGGTGCATGTGGAAAAGTGCCACACAGACAGTAGGTGATGTGGAGATAGACTAAGTATTTTGAAGACTGTTGAATGTGTCAGATGATAGGTTAGCAGATGGGTGTCTGAGACAAGGAGTTATGTGAAGTGAGAGTCGTGCAAAGAGAACAATTGGGTTATTAACAATGGAGAGAGACAAGTTGGTTATAGTGTAAGTCTGAATGGAGGAAACCTGGATGATGTGGAGTGTTTTAGACACCTAGGAGTAGATATGATAATGGATGGAATCATGGGAGATGAAATAAGCCATAGGACAGATGAAGGGAATAAGGTTATGGGTGCACTGAGGAATGCGTGGAAAGAGAGATCGATGTCTGTGCAAGCACAGATAGGGATGTTTGATGGTATATCAGTCCTGATATACCATCATATAGTATGGAGGAAGGTGGTTATGTTGGAAATGAAGTGTTCATAGACAATTTATGGTGTACAGAAGGTTGACTGAAAAAGAAGTAATTGGGTAAAAGAGAGATATGATAAGAAAAACATGATGAAAAGGGTGTGCTGAACTGGTTTGGACATATGGACAGGATGGATGAGCAGAGGCTGACAAAGAAGGTATAGTGTTGGAAGCGGAGAGAACATTGAGAAGGGAAAAAGTGAGGAAAGGGTGGAGGAACAGACTTCCATCACTGCTATCATCACAAGCTCCAAGACCATCTTTTAACAGCAAGAATCAACTCTTCATCCACAATGAACAAACAAAATAATCATCTGAGGGAGAGCTAGAAACTACTTGTGTGGTTTCACCTGGCCTTCTGTATCATAATTTAGAATGCTCACTGATTATAGTCTTAAAATGGTTGAGGAGTACGGTGCTTTCTAAGGATAGCAAGAGGAAAGACACCAAATATTAGTGCCATTTCAGTGGTATGACTCATGTGCAGCTCCATCACTTCACCACAAGAAGAAATATTGGGCAGGGCTGCATTAGATCCCCTTCATCAGAAACATCAAAGAGCCCCTTTAGAACATATCTCTTGAAGTCAGTGGAGGTATCAATGCATAAGCTTTGAAGGACTTCCCTAGTATGTATATACAACTACAGTTCTAGTTATATTGGTGGTGTGATTTAGTGTTGTATATGGTAGCAGAGCAAGTAGTGGTAATAATGGTAGTGGAATTATAGCTGGTAATATTTGTGGTACAGAGGTTATTAATGTTGGCAGTGCAGTTAGTGGTAGAAGTGGAGTGGTGGTGATTTTAGTGGCATATTTTGTGTCTTTTCATAACCAATATGACAGGAAAAACTACTCAGTTTTACAGAATTAAATAAAATCTTTATAGTACATAGAAACAACAGAATTTTTCCCTATCATTAAGGAAATAACATGATAGCCTAATGCAATTAGTTTTTTTTACTTTATGATAAGGAATCTATTTACAAACATATGTGTAAAAAAAATGTACGATGGAAAACTGCATGAGAATTCAAAAATAAGCACAAACATTCATAAGCTATACACCTCCAGTCTGTTCCTGCCTTGTTCACCTTGGGATAGGTAAGCAAATGAAGTCTAAAAACACAATGCTGTAGTGTTAATAGAGAGAAATTGGGTTTCAAGTCCCAGCCCAAAATAATACACTTCCATTAAAAAAAAAAAAAAAAAAAAAATAAGTAAAACTGATGAATGATACTGTTCAAGCACACTTTTAAAAACTTACAATACTTAAATATGTCTATTGTTATCATTAACTAAGTTCCCATTTCCATGCATTGGATCAGGTGCATACAGTCTCAGTTTACTCACATGCACTGTCAACCCATATCCAGTGTATCAAAGTGCAATGTGATCCTCCAAGCAAATAGAAGTACTTCTTACTCTTTCATTTCGACCATGGTTTAATTTGCTATGTGAGGCCATAATCTCCAGCCACACGTTTCACAGAAAAGCATCCTCATTCTTCCATTTTGTCTACAAGGCTGATTTGTAACGAGACCAAAATCTCCAGTCACACAACCTCCGCTGAGATAACATATCTACTGTATCTGATTCCAAATCATTCCTCTCTTGTCTCTACAGGAAACATCTTTGGCTCTATTCAATTCTGTGACTTCCTTTAACCAGCTCATTCCCTAACCATGGGGATAGAGAAGAAAGAGAACTGCTCCCAAATATCCTGTATGTTGAAGAAGGCATCCAAAAGGGCAGAAGCAGGAGGCCAGAAATCTTCCCCTCCTGTATTACCCTCCAAGCAAAGGAATGGAAGAAAGAGCCACATGAGGATCTTTCATCCTCTACAGCTCAGTCATCAGTTCTGGATGCTATCTCGCTCATGTGGGAAACAGCGAACATGTATGAAAAATATGAATATATTATTATTATTATTATACTTGATCGCTGTTTCCCGCGTCAGCGAGGTAGCGCCAGGGGGGGGGAAAAAAAAATCCCCGCATATACACATATATACATATATGCACACATATGCACCATACATATATATATACATATCAACCTATACGTATATACATACATACACATACACACATGTACATATTTAGACTTGCTCGCCCCCATCCACTCCTGATGCCATATATATATATATGTATATATATATGTATGTATGTATGTATGTATGTATGTAACCAAGACTGAGCCAGGTGCCCATTTTATCAACCAACTTCTAGGGGTGGATGAACTGCTGGGTTGCTATGGACCAACTGTCTCAACCAGGATTTGAACCTATGTGCTTGATCCTTTTCACTGCATCACTATTATTTTTTTTTTTTTAAGGCTCTAGTCATGGACAAAAGTCCACATCAAGTATGTCTCCTCTTCTGACCCCTTCACTGTTGTTCATAATTGTTCTCATTTTTCGTTCATTGTTAATCCAAAACATATTATTCTCCCTAAGGTTTACTGATACTTACCCACCCCAACTCTAATTTGCCCTCTTTTACAACTCCTACACCTTCCTCTTAGTCACCTGCTGCTTTCTCTTATACATCCCTCAATCAATTGCACTCCTTTCCTGCAAGCACTACCCAAACACCTCCCTTTTGTCTATCACTAGCAACTTTACTTCTTCCCATCACTCACTACCCTTTACAATCTGCCCACCTCCCACTTTTTGCATGCCAGGTGCATCTCTCACACATGCCAGCACTGCATCCTTAAATACCTTGTATTCCTCAACCACTTTCCTTGCTTTATTTTACTCAAACTTTTTGCCATTCTACCCTCAGCCTCTCATCGTATTTCATTACACAAGTCTCTTTCCCAAGCTCACTTACTTTCATTACTCTATTCTTATTGATGTTATTTCCTCTTTCCCTAAAACTCTTACAAATCTTCAGTCTTGCCTCCACAAGACAGAGATCAGACATCCCACTAGCTGTCCCTCTCTCCTCTTTTCCTAAAACTCTTACAAATCTTCAGTCTTGTCTCCACAAGACAGGGATCAGACATCCCACCAGCTGCCCCTCTCAGCACATTTATGTCCAGAAGTCTCTCATTTACATGCCTATCAGTTACTACATAATCTGATAATGCCCACTGACCATTTTAATTATTATCATTATCATTGTTATTAAACATTAAGAACACCATCCCAGGAGGTTCCTGTAGCTTCAAGGCTGTGCTACAGTCAGTAGTAGGAAAGGAGGGAATCTTTAGGGTGAGAATTTCTTCAATAAGTTTGTACTCCAATGACACAGTCCTGCCAAAGGTGACTTTTTACTTGCGTGAGATGGAGTCTTGTAACACCTGTAATTTTGGGTAACTTGCATGTGTAAGACTAGCCAATCTGGTGACAATGTATTTTCTTTAATTAGGAACAGATAACGCTTAATTCTTAGGAAAAATATAAATTTTGTGCTCATTTTAATGAGTAAAGAACAAAGATTTTGCTATTTTTTGCAAACTGGGGAGGCTGCCAAGATCAGTTACGTACCAAAAGTGTTAAAACATCTTTCATTAGAGAAGAATTCTGCAAAGGACTAGGAGAATCATATTTGTGATCCCTTTTTGTCTTTATATCAGAGGCCTTTCAAAGAATCTTACCTCAGGAGAGTTCATCTGGGAGATCTCATGGTTTTACCATAAAATGTCTTTCAACAATACTTTACTCTGGGTATGGTTATAATGAGTCCTTACACTTTCCACTTCAAGTTAGAAGGACATTGTGCCTTCATGACTCTTAAGGTAATATTCCTGCTGTGCTTGGCCATTTTCACAAAATTTTTCTTTGATCCCCCTTCTCCATGTCGGTTTGCTCTCATGGCTTCTCTGACTGCTTGTGATCACCATTAGGATGACCCCAGTTTTCTGAAATTAATGAGGTACATCTTGACTGGTGACTTAGGAACAATGATGTCATTGTTGAGTGGAGGTTGTTCATTGGTCAGAGGGAAGACCAAAGCTGAGCCATGCTACTAACTACCTAGCAAAAGAGAAGGTTAAAGGGGCAGTGACAAGCTTATTTCTGAAAGGAAAGTGTAATCTTGAGCATATTATGGTTTTGATATTTTTAGAAAAGATTGAAGAGCCATTAAAAGATGTGTGTCTGAAAAGAGATGGTGAGAAACACCTTTGCTAGAGCAAGAGAGCATGCAACCAACTTTTATTAATCCAAATATAGCTGTAGACATTAAGTCAGCATCAGATCATAAAGATCATGAAGATAGCATGGTAAAACTATACAGGAAGTGCTGTATTATGATTCCTTTTAATTCATACACTCCAAAAAGACTACTTCATGTCACCTGATTGAAATATACTGCACATTTATTCTGTAATATTTGCTCTTGCATGGTACTTAATGAAAAACCATTGGTTCCTATTGGTACTTTTGCCTTTATTCTTGCATGTCTTTTAAAATTTATTTCAGATTCATATAAGATGGTATCCCTTTGGCTTTTGACATTTGATAATGATACTATTGTGTGTTTACACTGTATTTACCATTAGATAAGACTAATATCGTAGACTCACATTCTGCCAGAGCACAGTTGGCCATCTAATGTTGTTATCAGAATTAACTTTGCTGTTCTCCTGCCTGCAACAGTGCTACATATTTGTAGATCTAAGCGATAATGGTGAGATTTGTGAGTTATTAATTGACGAATGTGTTTTCATTTTGTTGGTTATTGTAATTATATACCTAAATTTCAAATCTCCAGTTATATGTTATTGTGTCGTTTCAGTTTTTATTTGTTGTGAAATTTTTGTTTCAGGACTACTGATTTATTTTTGCTACAGCATCAAGAACAGTTCAGCAGAGTACGAAATGCAGGGGAGAAGACCTCCGCACCAGTTAGAAGGGGATATAAAACATATTGGCACTATATTTGACTCAGATTCAGAAGAAGAAATATATTCTCAGTGACATTCACATTCAGAATGAGCTTTATATCCATATACATTATAACAGGGTGAAAGAATTATTGCATGATGTATAATATTTATGGTTAGAATGAAAATAAGCTGATGTAGTATTAGGCAGGTGAGGATGTACGTTTGTTTTCTAATATGTCAACTTCTTTGTAGAAAATATGAAAAATGTTTCAAATTATTATTTTTTTCACCTCTTTAGATTGCCTACATTTAATGTTACATACATACATACAAATATGTATATGAGTAAACTCACTGGAAAAATAACACATAAGCTCCAAGCTTTCAACTGTATTTCAAGTCATTTTTAAGGATACAGAATAAACATGAACATGAGAATATATATACAAAACCAGTTTTCAGTACAGCTAATGAAACAAGGAACAGTTGATCTGAGAAACATGGAAAGGTTGACCAGAACAGTTAAGAAGATCTGTCTCTCTACGTGGACATCAGGTGTGCTAGTGCTTTTGTAATTGTGCCACATTTCAACAGAGATTTTATTAAGATATCTAATTAATCCATACCTTCATTTATGTTTATGGTGCTGTTAACTTTAACAACTAAGGATTCAACAATAAGCCTTTCTAAAAGTGACACACATGTAAAATATTTTTGACTACCCCCAATTCATAGGATTTGAATAATCTTCTATATATTTGAATATAGCATTTGATTCCAAGGCTGTCCTTACAGATTATATATGCTGTTGATTCCTCTCTTTTAAAGATTTATCCATTTGGCCTGTATATATCTTAATACAGACTTTACATGGAACACAGTAAACATCAGATTTTTCATTAGGTGATGGGCTGTAAATTCCATATAGTGTTTTTATATTTGAAAACATCATTGTTTCAAAATACTAGTAAGAGTAGAAAATTCCTTATGATAGGGTAGAATCAAAATAGATGAGAGAGAATTACCCATTGCACATCCAAATATTTGTCTGAAAAATTTTCATTAACTTTGAAAACACTGTCCATTATACATAATTCTCTAAGCTTAAGAAATACACTAGAACTAACCAGAAGCTCTATTGTATATAGCTCCTCTTACCGTAATTCAACAAATCGTGTAGTGTAACTCTCATGAAAAGAGAATTAACATCAAAACTAATAAATGAAAAAAGGATCATTGTGGTCTTTAACATGGATTAACAAGTTCTCAGTATTTTTGCATGAGATTCTGAAATAGAACCAACTAAGCGCTAATAATGTAACAAACCGTTTAGACATTTTATAGCTAACCGCACAAACAGAGCTCATTACAGGGCATAGGAGATGACGTTGTTTATAGGTTTTCACTAAGCCATACATGTAGAGCAATCCAGGATTGACAATTGGAAATTATTTTATGTTAATGTTTGTCTCTCAACAATGGTTTCATGGTTGGGTTTAAATGTTTGTTGGTTGGGGGTGTGGGATCTTTACTTAATTCTGTATACTTTCATCACTTAGTACTTCTCTCAAGTTCTCATTGTAGGCACTTATGTCAAACATTAGAATTAGATTTGTCTGATTTTGTCATATACACGTCATTATTTCCCAAGTTGTGAAAGGCAGACATGAATTGATGGGGGATGCTACACCTCATTTTATTGTGACTCAAGCCATAAACACAACCTCTAGTATTGAAAGTGTCATTTTATGTAAGGTCATCAGACATGAATTTTTCTAAATTTATAAAACCTTTAGGCATACTCAAAATTTATGGTATTCCTTAAAATTCCAAATCCTAGAATAAGCTTTTCGTTTTTAGTGAGATCATGAAGAAAGATTTTCAAAGAGGCTTAGGTAATTTCTGGATGTTTAAAAACTATTTTCAAAGAGATTTTGTCACCTCTTCAGATTTTCTTTTTGTTTATACACCTGAGGTTCAACGTTTATAGGAAACTTACCCAAGTTGGTGCATTTATTTATCATGTCTCAAACCATCACAATTCTGTTAACAGTTCTATGGGTATATTTCTTAAGGCCTTAAGAATTTCTGACCCTGAATCTTAAATGAAAAAATTGATCTTATTTATGGTACTGCAAGAAAACTTATGTTATCCTGAGAAGGATATTGACAAATGCTTACATAAACCAAGGAAGACCTGCTATTGTAATGTGAAGGAGGTCAAATTCAACAACACAAATCTTTTGGTTCTACCCTATTACAAGGAATTTACTCCTCTTACTAATACTTTGAAACAACTGAAACAATGTTGTTTTCAAATGTGAAAACACTGTTTGGAATTGCTTAATACAGAACCGCCCATCATCTAACAAAAAATTAGGTCTGGTTTGTTCCATGTACAGTCTGTAATAGGATCTGTATTGGCCAAAAGGGTAAATCTGTAAATGAGAGGATTCAACACAATAAAGATTCTGTGAGACAGCCTTGGAATCAAGTGCAATATTCAAACATATAAGAAGGTTATTCACATTCAATGAATTGGGGTAGCCAAAAATTGTTTACCTTTATGTTTCACGTATAGAAAGGCTAACTGTTGAATTCTTACTTATCAAAGTTAACAGCACCATAAACATTAATGAAGGAATGTATAAACTAGATGATATCTGTTAAAATGTGGCAAAATTAAGAAAGCAAATAGCTAACCTGACATTCTTTGCCAGGTAGAAAGACAGGTCATTTTACCATTCTGGTCACCCTTACCATATCCTTTGATTCCTCAGCTGTGGTTAAGTCTGGTTTTGTATATATTCTCATATTCATGTTGATTGTGTATCCTTGAAAATGGCTTGAATTACAGTTAAAAGCTTGGAACTTTTGTGTTATATTTCCAGTGAGTTCACTCATATAAGTACTTCAAGCATTTATATGATATACTACAATATATATATATATATATATATATATATATATATATAT
>JAYMFT010210531.1:0-11517 GCA_038088735.1 Panulirus argus
GGTAGCGCTAGGAAACAGACGAAGAAAAACCCATCCCCCCGCATACACACATATATACATACATGCACACATATGCATATCTATCTATATATCTGATGCCCGTTCCCTCTGGGAACTCCCATCAAGGGGTGGCCATGGCAAAAGAATCTCCACTTATCCCTTCTCCTTCATTTGTCTATTTCTTTTCCGTATTTCTTCAAGCACCTTCCTCTTCATCTGGGTATGATCTCTCCTACTCATAGAGCTCTATGTGATGTTGGAATATATACATACTGAGGTATGAAATTCAATACTGCAGGCAAACCATAAGAGCATCAAATTAGTTTCCCTCTTTCCTTTCCAAAAACCAATTTCTTGATTCCTGACAGATATAGGCCTGAAACACAGATGTAAGGCATCAGTTAATAATGGAAGGGGGCCTGGCTACTTGGTGCTTACTCACCCCCATGCCATGATCTCCTAAGATGGGATGCCATAAAGATTTTTGTGAGGAAGCACTGTTAGCCTCCTATGTTTCATGAAGATCAGAGCTAGTCCCTCATAGGTACACCTCTTTGGAAGGTAAATGATGTTTAATCCTCTTTCCCCTGCCAAGTAAAAGCTCTATAAGATGCTCAAAGGGCCAAGCTAATGCTTTAGTAATGATTTCCATGCTTCAAAAGCTACGTTCTTGACCATTCATACTAAGTTCTCCATAGACATAGTGAAGTCCTATAGCAATAAATTTCATGAGTAGCTTAACCCTTAAACATTTCCAAAAGGATAATCATATGAGCTGAATGACTATCTAGACAGTTATTTACTTATTAAGTTTCTTGCCTCAATTTCAAAGCCACAGGCCAAGCCTGGGTGGTGGCTGAAGTTGCAGTGCATGATGAGTTCTCCCCACAGTAAGTTACCCTCCAGCCATGCAAATGAGAGGACACTTTATTGAGTTTTCAAGGAAGGATACTGAGTGAGCTTTAGCTAGATTTAGAGGACCAGACAGATAATCCTGAATTATTTGACAATATTGATCCACCTTAAGACCATCAGGAAACCAACGAACAATTCTTTCAGCACTGAAAGTTGACCAAGATGAGATAGGAGAAGCTTTTCTAACAAAAGCGGAATCAGTGATGCCAGTGACCACCTGACCATGACAGCACTGCATCTGACTAGTGCAGATTGTTATTCAACAAACTTTTATAGTTTTGTTGTTAAGAAAAAAGTATTAATAAATCAAAGTAGAAAAAAAAGTAAATACAATTAAATATAATGAATTTTCAATTTTTGGGTGTTGTTAAATAAACAAATGCAGTGGCACCTCACTTGGCACGCAGGCCTCCCTCTGGCACATTTCAGCGTGCCGTGCTGAAAATCATACGAAACTTCTACATATTATTGGTGTAAAAGTAGTGGATGAGATATACTGTACATCTGAGGTGATTTTTTTTTTCTACATAAATATCTCTGAAATTGTAAGGTTAAATAAAAATTTTTTTAAACAATCTGAAGAATGTGAATTTTAAGGGTTGAAAAGGATAATTTTGAGAGAAATTTGAGGATTTTGGTATAAGATACGACAGTGTAATAATGGGTTTAGAACAAACCTATAACAAGAGCAGGTGAGAAAAATATACAAGCAAATATCCAGATTCTAGATGGATTTCCCAATTCTCAGAAAAATGGAGAAAAATTTAAACTGAATTCCTTATAAATCTAATATTTACATATGAATTCAAATGACAAATCTGAAATAAAAAGGGTATGTGGAAACTAACCAAACTGCTGAATGGCTCTGTCAGCAGACCAAGGCAATTCAAGAGTTATATGTACTCTCCTTCTCTGGTTGGCAACTCTGCGGTCACTCTGTAGTGAAATACCTGAACTTGCAGCTTCTGAGATGATGGCTATATCCTTTTCCGAATTCATAAACCTTTCCTTTTCTGTTGAAATATAAAAGAATTCAATGTAGAGCTTTAAATATCTGTGTGGAAAAAAAAAAAAAAAATCATTTCTGTTGACAGTAAATGCAAAAGGTTTAAAAATTCATTATCAATGAACAAATGAAATTGTGCCAAATTCAGCTTTTATCCTCCCCCCTCCATACATAAAAGTATAATGATACTTTAAAATCCTTCATGAAATGATATCTCCACTTAACTTGCCATCATGTTGATTTAACTTAACGTTCTTTTTAATCTTTAAAAAATCGTGATATTTCAAATCTAAATAACAGTGGCAAAACATACAACCAAATAATGAATATGTGGCAACTGCACATTATAGAATCCTACCTAGTGTGAAAGACAAAGAAAGAAAGTGAGCTTTGAAGAATGAAAAACTATTTCTCTCTGGAGTGGGGTCACATATTCTGAGAGAAATCTTTTGCTTCCCAAGGGGCAGAATCCTTTAACCTCTAGCTTTTTGGGGAGGTTAATAGCCCTACATCCTTCGCTAACCATCCATTCAGCAGCACCAGCCTAAATCACTGTGGGTCCAACCTCTGCCAATCAGCAACTCCTACCGAGTAATGATGTCACTGTCCTGCTGACTGACCACCGAACAACATGGCAGCCTTATTATTCTCAAAAAAAGGATATCATCCCAGAAAAAGTCATCATCGATAAGAGAAATTATTTCCAAGAGAGGGGGAGAAAGGGCAAAAGAAACAATCAGAAAATCCGCTTGTGGGATGCTGCCCTGAAGAGAAACCATTTTTCATTCAATAAGAGTAATGATTTCCAAGACAGGAGGAGGAAGGGCAAAAGAAACAATTAGAAAATCCACTTGTGGGATGCTGCCCTGAAGAGAAACCATTTTTCATTCTTCAAAACTCTTTTCTCTCCAGGGTCAGCCTGTTCCCTGAGCAAAGAGTATTCCAAAATGGAGGGATTAGAAAAATCTTCTTAACCAAGTACAATGATAACCAGACAGACATCATGCATAAATCTTAGAAGATGTCTGATAGCAGAGAATGTTAAAGAGATAAGGCCCCAAGAGTGTAAAACCCCCTCTCAGTACAGTACTAACCGGCAACTACATACCGCACAGATGATCTTGTTACCCACAAGCAATCATCTCCCATACATGGGGCCCAATTCCATGGAAAGTAGATTCTCAATATCTAAAAAGAAAAACTGGAAAAAGTATTTGAGGAATGCCACAGGCCTCTTGTCAAGCTTCTCCAAGTACAGATTTCTCAGTCTGACAATGGTAGAAGCCATGTTATGATATAAGTTTTATTATATAGGCTAGGTTGGGCCAAACACCACCTGCCCTTTAAGCCATGAAGAAACAGTCCTTGCAGAGAAGGGATTCAAAATGCCTTAACGAAAAAATGCAACCCTTGATAACTTCTGGTATTCTCAAGGTAGTCTCTGAAAGGTTTATTCAGGAATAATGCACGATGTTCTTCAGTAGTAATCTTCAAAGCAATCATAACAGGAGAATTTGGAAACTTACTTGATTCATTCTTGCCCAGAACCCTGGATCTGGACTGATCTTAACCCAAGACAAGTTATCATCAGAAATGAGACTTTGTCTTTAAATGGTATACACTGCACAAAATCTTTCCTTGACACCAAAAAAATGGTTTTCAAGAGCCAAAGATGAGGCTGGATTGTCAGAAAAATCCTTGGACTTTAACAAAGTGAAGAACTCTGCCAATTCCCACGGGCAGCAACAGCAGGTCTCTACAAGAAAAAGTATCTGAGAAGATTAGTCCAATTAGGTCTCATCACATTAGTTCTGAAGTCAACAAGAAAGGGTTCCTGATGAGCACTCTTGTATGAGGCATTAAAATTATTACCAATGTTTAACATGAAAAGGGCTTCTATAATCCAAAAGAATCTAAATTCTTAAGGAAATATTGAAAAGGTATCAGACTGACTGATACTGCTCTTTGAACAGACACAAACATTATGAAGAAAGTAACTGACGACATTCATTCCCCATTATTTTATGCTATAGAGTAGGGGAGAATAAATTATACCTCTATATTCCCTACATGTCACAGAAGGCAACTAAGCAGGGCAGGAGTGGGGGTTGTGAAAAAAGTGAGCTCTAGACATATGGTAAAAATGAAAGCGGACTGCAAGTTATGGTGATAATCAGTACTTAAGCAATTGGCCATGAGAAGAAAGATCATGAAAGGCATGTGTTTTGGGAATACCTGACTGAGTGTGTCAGCAATTTTGATGCAAGAGACCAGGTATTCATGAAGCATGATTTAAATGCAAAGGTGAGTAATGTGGCAGTTAAGGGTATAAATGGGTAGCATGGGATATTTAATAATGTAATTCGAAATGGTAAGCAGCCTTTGGAGTTGTGTGCTGAAAAAATGGGGTGGTGACTGGGAAAACCTAGTTTAAAAAGAGCGTCAAACACAAGTATACATATGTATGTAGATCAGTTGGCATTATTGAATTACATACTACTTGATAGGCATTCAAAAGAGAAACTTTTGAATGTAAATATGCTGAGAGGGGCAGCTGATGTCTGATCACTATCTTGTGGAGACAAGGGTGAAGATTTGTAGAGGTTTTCAGAAAAGTGGAACTGTTATGGGTGAGCTTGGAAAAGAGTTGTGTGAAGAAATACTAAGAAAGACTGATGGAAGAATGGCAAGAGGTGAGAGTAAATGAAGCTAAGGGACTGGGTGAAGAATGGAAGGTATTCAGGGATGCAGTGCTGGCATGTGCGAGAGATCCATGTGGCATCTGTAATACAGAAAGTACCTGTTTATTAGTCTCTTAATTCTATATGGAAAAACATGTGGTGTACATTAATATTATTTAAATAACTGCAGCAGTACATAGAAGTCATCAGTAGGAGCTTCTGCAAACATTGCACTAGAGTTGCCCTCTGCCAGTGGCTTGTTAAGGGTGAGGCACTAAAGACTATGAAGCAGCAATGGAGTTCACTAGTTATGGAGATCATATTGCCGTGGCCATCCCTTTAAAGGAGTTCCAGCTGGGAACAGGCATTAGAGATGCAGATAGACAGAACAGTACTGCAAAATATTTCTTAAATCTTGTGCAATGATTGTATAACAACTTCATTTTCAGTATGATATAATTAACAAGAATACATCATGCAACAACGTGTACTGGGCATTTTGGGTACTACCAAATACAACAAATTATCTGTATTAAAGAGAAAAGGACACATCCTACTTGGTATTGTGATAAAACAGGTCTGAAGGGATAGGTAAGGAACATCATCCTGTTGCCATCCTGTAAGGGATTTCGTAGGAAGTATCAGTTCATTCATTATTCACTAATACCTTGAAATCACTTAAAAGAAGCATCCTCTGAACAGATAATTTCTCATATAACTGAAGCAGAAGAATTGATGGTGCCAGTGTTTGGGGTTTGTATTCATATGAGGACTGAAAGGAGCTGCTGTTTGGAGCTTTTACTTAAACAGGGAGAAACTGAATAGTGCCACTGCTTTGAGTCTTCCAGCTAAATGGGATAACGGTAAACAGGAGTTCACTGTAATATCATACAACTTTTTCAATTTCTGTATGCTGTGTGCACTAACTGTTTTCTTTCATTTTACTCCATTCATCCACTACTCTTTTAGTATAAAAGTACCTCTTCACATCTTTCAAAATGTTTCTTGCTTACTTTCATGTTATACATTCTGGTTGTTTTATCCCTGATCTCTCAAAGAACTGTTCACCTTCTACGTCATCAACCTATTTTAAAAACCTGAAGGTTGTGATCAAGTCATCCCTCACTCTTCTCTCTTCCAAGGTGGGTAAACTTTAATGGGCCTTAAAATATCTTCTGCAATATGGTATAATTTCATCATGTGTTGGGGTCAAGACCTATAAGTATTCTGCAATCATCTTGTCTAGATTATTATTATTATTATTATTATTATTATTATTATTATTATTATTATTATACTTGATCGCTGTATCCCACGTCAGCGAGGTAGCGCCAGGAAACAGAAGAAAGACCCATCCCCTCACATACACACACATATATATATATGTGCAAATATATGCATAGTACATATATATACATACCAACATATACATATATACATAAATACACATACACATGCATATACACATGTTCATATTCACACTTGCTTGCCCCCATCCACTCCCGATGCCACCCCACCCAACGGGAAATAACATCGCCACCCCCCCACGCCAGCGAGGTATCGCCAGGAGACAGACGAAATGGCCACATTCGCTCACACTCAGTCTCTAGCTGTCATGTGTAATGTATTATAAAACCTCTTTACTCTTATCTCACTAATACTGGGGTTGTAGTGACTTCCCCTGTGAAAACAATTCCGAACTTGTTCTTCAGTTCCACGTATATCCTTACATCAGCCTTTAAAATCCTTCCCTCTGAATCCCTTAGCATGATTGTTGTTCTTTAATTGACAATTCGTTCCTGATGATTTCGTGGAGAAGTTTTAAATTTTCTCCAGCCTTGTCCAAAAAATTATTTTCAAAGTTCCTTTGAATATCCTTCCTCATCATGCTATCTATACTCTTTCCATGATCTCTTATACCTTATACATGCTGGCTGACTAGAGTGTTGCCTATATCTTTGCCACTGCATATCTCAAAGCTCCATTACTTTTTGGCATGTTTTAAGTAAAGAATTTTTCCCTCATTCATAAAATTCCCTATACATTTAAAGCAAGAGGTATCCATGTTCCTAATTCCTAATCCTTAACTATAAATGTCACTGAACTTTTAACCCCATTTCCCTGGTTCCTGGCTTCTGAACTCCATTTTCTAACCTATGTTACCATGGAATCTGTCGACACATACGTAATTTCTGAGATCATACCCCCTCTTTAGATCTTGTCTCACTTATGCTCTTTCAACTTCATCTTTTACCAAATGGTCAATCTTGAGTATTAAATGGTCACTTTTTTCTAAAGAGCTATCATATACAAAAATCTCAATATCAATGCTAAAGTGTACAGATAAGGTGTAGCAATGATGGTGTCTGCAAGCACTTTTGTGCAAGTGCACAAAAGCAAATATGGGAATAAAAACCTTGCCCAATTCTAAAGGTTAAACTAGCTAACATTACAGATATGCACAAAAAATATTTATTTTGCTAAACAAAAATTATTAACATACCTTAACATCTTTACTACTTTATTTTACCACAAAAGGAACATGAATACAAAATTTTTCATTTATACTTGTTCACCATTTACCTCATTAGCAAGGTAGCGCAAGGAACAAATCAAGAAAAGGACTCATTTGCTCACATCCTTTCTCCAGCTGTCATGTGTAATGCATCATAACCACAGCCCCCTATCCACAAGCAGGCCTCATAGAACTTTCTGTGACTTACCCCAGATGCTTCAAATGCCCTGCTTCAGTCTACTGACAGCATGTCGACCCCTGTGGACCACACTGCCCTAATTCACACTATCCTGTGCACACCTTTCACCCTCCTCCATGTAAAGCCCCTCAGCAATTAACATCAGTTTCATTCCATCCTTCCACCTCCAATTTGGTCCCCCTTATAAAACATAAATCCCAATGTCAGCATCCCTTACTCTTTTTCTCCATTTGCCCAAACCAATTTGGCAGATTCTCTTTAGCTCTGTCACCATCATACTCTTCTTATTACCACATCTCTTCCTTAATTATTTATTTACTTAATCAACCCTCTTCCTACCACAGAATATATTCAATTAATATCTCCTGAAACATTTTAACAAACCTCTAATATTCAAAATTTCAAGTGGAACATCAGCTTCTGATCGAGACTCGTACATAACCTGCCCATCATCACTCTGTACCACTCGACCTTTACGACCAGTCATTTCTGCAACATTTTCTGGTCCTCCTAACTCGTCAATCAGTTGGTCCAGTGTGTTGGGGGGAAGTTTTCGGCCAAGATTTTCAATTCCTTTCATAAGGTCTGTTTTTAATTTGTTTGCCTTATCCACATGATCTTTTGGTGGTGGTGGTGGTTTCTCTCCATTTTCTACACGACCTTTTCCATTCTTTTGTTTGTGATTTTTGGCCTTTCCTCGTTTCTTTGGACGACCCCAACTGTCTATACAGAAAAGAGAGAAAACATTAATTCCTGTAAACACATCAACACACTCTTACCTTTATACTGCTTAATTCAAACAATTAATGAAGTTAATGCATGATTAAACTTCATTCATCAAAATGAAAAACTGGGATATGTCCAAATCTTAAATCCATGTCAAACAAGTTGTTTTCAACACTGAAAGAAATTACTACCATAAATTTCTTTGGTCAAGAATATTACTCCTTTCTCTTGGGCTAAAAATTAAAAGTAAAACATAAAGAACAACTGCACAAAATTATTCTAGCTGTATCATAACTAGTGAAATTATTTTCATCACAAGAAAAAGGAAAAATTACCAACCTTCCTCATCATAATCACTAATTCCTGAGAAGTCCGACGAAGCCTCAGACGTATATGCATCTTCGTCTTCCTCCTCTCCTCCACTCTCCCCTATAACATATCATTTATTTATAAAAGGATAAAACAAGACAGTTTACACCTGATAACATAAAAATCAACCAATATATCAAGGCAACTGTATAATGTTATCTCACATGAAAATAAATCAATCTATAAAAACAAATTCCTGCATACAAAGGAAGGCTTACAATAATACTATTGTCATCATCAAACCATTTTCATATTTCTGGACTACAAGCAACTTTTGACTTTGCCTTCACTTGTGTGTAGAAGAACAATAAACTTTAATTTCCTTCTTCACCTATCATGAGGTCATATCCTACCTCAAATCAGTTAGCTTTTTTCGTACATATTCTCTACTTCAATTTATCAACAACAGTAAGGAAATACCTGAATATCACACTTATCATGTTTCATTCTACTACCTAATATGCACTCTGTATCTTCAGTAAACACTGATGACTCTCACTCCAATATAAAACATATATCATTTCACTCAACTGTCTACTATCCTTTAACTTCTACAAATAACTCCATCTTCAAAGTTCCTTTCCTAACTACTATAATATACTTGGATCCCAATACTTAGGAATCCACAGAAGACAGCTATTTCTGACCCTATCACCATGCCTTTAGCTGGATTTAATAGTTTTTTTTTTTCCATACATATCCGCCATTTCCCGCATTAGCGAGGTAGCATCAAGAACAAGGGACTGAGCTTAGGGGGGAAAATCCTCACTTGGCCCTCATCTCTGTTCTTTCTTTTGGAAAAATAAAACAAGATTTTTCCATGAGATCAATGCATGAAAATTTCTAAAAACAACTTTGTTTCCATTTTGCATCCAGCATCATCCTTGCAAAATATCAATATATATATTCACCATAAAAATACACTGCTTCTAAACTCCCTATGAATTAGTTGTCATCTAAAACAACTTTCCACATCATTCATAAGTCCAAAACTAAAAATTTGGAGCAACAGTGATGGGTGCCATCAGAGACTCCTGCTATAACATTTATTGTACCTTAACCCACTGACTGCTGATGTGACATAACAGGACAGACCAACTCTGGCAGATGAATGCACATGTGTCATGTATACTCTGGGGCTTTCAAAAATCCCATGGAAAGTAGGCAGGGGTTTACAGTCAGAAAACAGTTACTGGCATTTCAGGCAATACCTCCATATCCTTGTTCCTATTTTGTCCAACTGTCTCTTGTCAGTTTCCATTAAAATGTCAAGGTGGTACAACAATGCACTGCCAGGGCAGCTGAGGAAAATCCCCTTTACTGTGTCAATAAAAGAGAATCCATATATCGACACATTACAGCAGTGGTCCTAGTTTTCCTAAAGATGATTGCTCCCACACCAATCAAGGAAACAGAAAATTTCAAAAAACATACAATGACTTTTAACTGCAATTGTGGTGTTCCTCAATGTGTGCACCTGTTTCCAGGTGCACCATACCCTATGGCCACTGAATATATATAGCAAATAGAATAAATATATTTACATGCGTCTTCCACAAATAACCAAATTAATACACTGATGACTCAACACTGTATTCCTCCAAGTCCTTCAATTCTGCTCCTTCTTCTCTCACTCAATCTGCAACTCATCTTGACATAACTTCCTCAATAAACTCAAGATATGATATCTCAGTGGGGTATATAAAATCTGGTTAAGTTTAATGCTTCCTAAGACCCAATTTCTACCCATCTCTCTAACAAAAATTCCTAACAACTTTCCTCTCTCCTTTGGTGGTTCTGTAAATTCACCTCTTAACTCAATGAACATACTTGATATTACTGTAACATCAATTCTTTCTTCGAAACCCCTGCTTCCAAGAAACTGGGAGTTCTGTTTAGATGTCAAAATTTCTTTTCTTCTGAACAGATGCTACATTTATACAAAGGATTGATCCATTCTTGTGTGGAGTACTGCTCTCACATCTGGGGCAGTTCTAACTCTGCATCCTTACTTGACAGAGTTGAGTTAAAAGTGGTACAACTTATAAACTCTCCCAAGGCTAACTTCAAAACTTGAACCGCTTCACCTACAATGCATTGTTGGTTCACTTTCCTTCTTCAATAGGTACTACTTAGGTTTTTGCTCCCAAAAGCTGGCTGCTTGTGTTCCCCACCACAAGCCAGATCATGCAATACTCAGAAAGCTTCTGCATCAAATGATTAGTGTGTAGCCATTGGCAACTCAAGGATGGGACTTTTTGATAACTGTTTCTATGCCTACATCAAGCTTTGGAACTCTCTACCCTCTCTTATTTCTCCCAATAACTATGACCAGGCACAGTTTAAAAGATAAGTCTTTCATTTCCTCAAAAATTCATAAATACTTTCCCTTGTCTCTTCTTTTTTCCTTTCATAATCCTTTCTACTTCAAGTAAGGACCAGCCTTGATGTGGACTTTTGTAATTGATTGGTAGAGAGAGAGAGAGAGAGAGAGAGAGAGAGAGAGAGAGAGAGAGATGATTAAGAAGAAGAAGAAGAAGAAGAAGAAGAATATGAAGAATAAGAATAAGAACAATAATAATAAGTGGTACATACATCACTAGAAAGTGGAAAATTATGTCATAATGCACTGGTGATATGTGTATATTCTGTGAGGTAAGAAGTGACAGTTGTGGACTAAACATTTAATAACCTGGGAAGCTCATCTCACTTGTAAGTAAACGTTTATTATATTGTTATCCACATTATAAAAGGCAATCTTGTCTGTCCCATCTGAATGACACAAGATGAGTAACCCACACAGGAACAGTTGCCAATAAATCTTCCATTTTCTTGGTAGGATAGAAATTGCTGGCCAATGGGGTGATATCTTTTCATGAAATCATGTAAGGCATGTGTATGAGTAGGAAAAAAAAGAGAGTGACTGGTTCCCAGTGAGGGTCTGTCTGCGTCAGGGGTGTGTGATGTCCCCGTAGTTGTTTAATCTGTTTATGGATGGGGTGATTAGGGAGGTAAATGCAGGAGTTCTGGAGAGGGGCGAGTATGCAGTCTGTTGGGGATGAGAGGGCCTGGGAAGTGAGTCAGTTGTTGTTTGCAGATGATACAG
>JAYMFT010210541.1:0-11517 GCA_038088735.1 Panulirus argus
ATATATATATATATATATATATATATATATATATATATATATATATATATATAACGAAAAAGAAATAGACGGTATTGTGTGATGTGTCACATTGTGTTTGTTAAATGCACAGATGATAGGATGAATATTCCCTTACGTATTTGATATTACTGTAAGCATGTTTCTGCCTACGTGTACATTTGTGTACGTGCGTGCTGAATAAGACCCTTCAATGCTTCAACACTTTAGCAAGTTATGAAGTCAGCAGGTTGGGTAGTGTGAGTTGGCATGGAAATTCTTGTGGGTGGAAATATACACTGTTGAGAACATTTGATTGTGGTTACGGGGTTATTCCACACATCATATTGTCCTATGAGATGGGAAGTTTGAGTCAGTAAATAGATCTAGAAGACGGTACTAGTAATGGTATAGTGGTAGAAGTGACTATTCGGGTTAGGATTTTTATATCAGTAGCTGAATGTAGCAACGATGTTATGTCGATCACCACATGGAATGGAAAAGAGATAGATTCTCTTTAATTATCTGTTATCTTTACTCCATTGCTGTATAAGTGGGGTGCATCAGGTATATACCTATATAGATTCTCATTTGTATTATATTGTGTAGTCATTTAGGGGGTAACAATGCTTGACGAATCTGATGACAAGAGAATGACGTGGATTGTTGGAAATTGTCTAAATTTCAGTTGTTGGCGCCAATCTCCAAGTTTAAATCATGAAATTCATTTTTAATTCAACCAAGGTTTTTAAGTACCGTTCCTTCAATGAATAAAAAGATTTAGATTTTTTATAATCAAAGAGTTATGTCACACTTCAATTATATAGATATGCAGTTTAGCTTTCATTTTGTTTGATATTAGAATGTAAAACTAATTGAGGTTAATCTTAGGAATAAAACGAGTCAAAATTAATCCTGAGATTAAAGTAAAATTGCGTTCATCCCCACAGAACGTCCAAAATACATTTTACAAGTTAAAATAGACTGTGACTGAGTCTGTACTCACAGTGCAGCGTAATCAACTCTGCTATACAATTTACTTTCCTCTTCAATGAGGGCATATAGGTCATTTGTTCATTTATGTACATATATAGCTGGACTTCATGGCCATCAAAAGCTAAACACTATTAAATTAGAATCCTTACTTTAAGTTAAACAAGATGCCAAAAAAATTACTTTCTGTACAGTGCATTGCTCCGTGACCTGTGACGTTCTTCACATTACTGATTAAGAATAGGTACACGTACTATTATCGACGAATAATGGATGTTTTTTTGTTAATGTCTAGTGAGATATGGGTATCATTAAGATGATAATCGTAGGTTCATGGTTATATAGCATCAGGTCTTGATGTATGGGAGGTAGAAGAAAGGTCACATTTAAAATTAGCGCGCGCGCGATGCCTCCGACGGGTGCTGCCATCTATGCGCTGGTCATTGTTTTGCTCGGCGGGAGGACATGTTTACTTTCGTATGTGTGTAAAATATCGCGATTTTAACTCTCGTAGACGCCAGTACTCTCTCAAAAGGATACTGTAGTTTATTTAAGGTAAGAGGTACGTTCTGTATTATTTGTGGCGGGCAGAAGCGCGCGAGTGGGCAGGAATGACGGAGGGAAATGTTTGGGTTGCCTGAACGAGCAAGCGAAGTCGGCCAGAGCGGCAAAACTCACTCCGCCGCACCGACACACGACGTGACTTTTGTCAACTGTCAAAAATAAACGTGATAGTTCAGACGCGGAATCATTTAAACCCCCGCAAAGTAAAGAGTTTAGCAGATTCATCGGTTTGCTAAGATCCCATGGGGAAGGATAGTAAGGAAACAAAATGGAAAAGTTGAATTTTAGTGAAATATCGGATCAACATAGGTCTATCAGGACCTGTAAAGTAACAATACTACTATTTGCTCCCCGTTGATTGACACACTTCGACTTATGAACAGCTCAAGCATGTACCACGCTTTAGGGATGGCACAGCTATAAACACGTGTGCTTTTGCATCATACTTAAGGCATTTATAAGCTAATTGGCGTGATTGGAAAGCAGATTTTCGTGAAAGGGTGCTGTAGGCTGATATTTGTTTAGTGTAATTACACAATCAGGGGATATGAATCATGACATGCCCTTTTATTTACAAAAACATGTGCATGAGATATTGGTTTGTTATAGGCTTAGGATTAGTGTGTTATTGTTACGTTTAAAACCTCCTCTTCATTGTTGATGGCTAAAGGGGTTGTGTTCGTGCACAGGTACGATGTAATAGTATTATGTCATAGGTTAATGCACCTTGGGTATAGGTATTAAGTATCAATTGTAGCTACACAATAGCTTGAGAGTGTTTTACCATTTTCCAATTTTGCTAGTAGTCAACCCACTCCCTTTTAGGTGCAAGTTAAAAGGTTTATGTTAACTCAGTCAGCTGTAAGGGTCATGGAACAGACTCATTGTACACCATGATATAATGTAAGGTGAATCATAACCGTGGTCATGATATGCCAGTATTTGTTGGTAGTATGGAATTTGTCTTGTTTTCAACATTGAATCTCATACATATACCAAAGCATCACTGCACGTTTTGTTGCCATGATGAACATTGATTATATGAGTATCTTTAACAAGGTTTTGTTTACATGTACAGAGTGGTATTCAGAAGGCTTGATAACTACATTTTACATAAGTGCATTGTGAATACTTGGGTGGTTTTGTTTATGTTTATTGTTTCATTGTAAGAAGAAAAAGATTGAATGCTTTTTGAATGCTTTGAATACTATATAATAGCCTAGAAGAAACTATGTAATGGCCAAAATTTCACTTTCCACAGATTCATAGTATACTTTCAGAGATTGCTTTAGTTACCTTCCAGGGGCATTTCCCTTTTGCAACAAATAGATTTTTCTTTATTAGCTATTGAGCTTTTCCTCACCTATGCCATATGTGTCATTTTTATTTTCTTTTAATGATTTCTTTGTAGTTATTTCTTATAATGATGCACATTGAAATCTTTTATCCAAAAGGCATCAGTCATGGATAGAAGTTCTCTGAAACAGGCCAGAAATGAAACATGACAAAAGGCTGAAGTTGAGAGAATTAAGGGATCTGTTTGATAACCAAAGAGGTTTAAAAGGTCAGGTCAGAGTAAATAGGAAAGACATGAAATGAGAAAAGTATTAAAACTTTGACATGTAAGGAAATAAACTGTCATGACAGCAGTCTACCCTTGAGTTGCTCATAGCCACACAGCAATCATGTGATGCTGAGGCTTACTGAGTATTTAGTGGTCTATCTAATGGCAGGAGCACATAAGCTCCTAGTTCCCAGGAACAGAGAACCGGTATTGTGGCACAGAGCAAATAGGTCTGGTTTTGACATCATTTTTAGAAACTTATGTCAAACTGCTTAGAATTTTGCTGTCACATAGATAGCTGTTTAAAATAGATTTTAAGTAACATCAACTCCCCACTATGTTACAAATAGAGCACTTATTGTGGTAATGTTATTGAAACTTTTTTTTAAGGTTAGGTTCTTTTTATTTACACTACCTTTTCCATGGGACCTTAAAACCTTCCCCTCTATTTAGGTTGCATAAAATACAACTTTTTGTAACATAACCCTGGTAAAAATACCTTGAAGGTTTACTTCAGTTTTATTGTTGTTTTTCATTTGCAAGCCTTTACTCAGATTAAGTTAGCCAGACTTTTGTTACCTTATTTGGATGTAATGTTGAGAATACTGCACGTGTGTTATCTATTTATGAGTGGAATAGTGTTTTTCATTGGATAGCCTGCTACATCCACTAATGTAGACCTAGGGATCTTGAACTCTTTGCATACAGAACAACTTCTTATACTGTCCAAGAGGATGGCTCATGCAGAATATGCCTGTGTATGCCAGTCCTTGCACATCATGCCCTCATGCTTGTAGATGTCCTTGCTCTCTATTTCTATATCCTCTTTCTCAGTCTTCCTTCCCGTACCCTACTGATATAGCAGCATTTTCATTCCTTTTACTGATCCTCCCATTTGTTTTTTTCTTAATCTGTTCCCTCCTTCCAATTGACAGTACTTTCTTACCCCATCAGCTGTCCGTCTCAGCATAGTCACATCCAACGGTGTTTCCTGTGCATTCCTGTCGATTAGCACATGATCCTATGATTTGTGTATATCCCTTCCCCACTCAGCCATGTATATGTGTGTATGCATTTTTTTTTTCTACTAGATATTTCTAGTCAACAGTCTGAATCCCAGTTATTCCCAATCACCTGTCCGAATCCCTGGTATTCCCAGTCACCAGTTCAAATCCCAGTTATTCCCAGACACCAGTCCAATCACCAAAAATTTCTCTCGTCTGATTCACATGTACGGACTAAAAACAACCTACTATCAATATACCATGCTGTATTGTGATGTACATTAGACTCTAAATCAGCATTTGTTATTTCACTGGTAAGTTTGTTGATATCGAATGATTCTTACTGAGAATGCTGGTAATGAGGGATTGAGATAGGTGTCAGTGTAGGGAATTAGGGGTGGAGTGAATGGTTTGTTAAGCTTTCTAAAGTAAGTTTATCCATTTTAGTACGTGAAATTTATTTTTTTGTTGTTGTTTTAGCTACTATTTTACTGTTCTCACTTATATGGCTTGATAAGAATGTATGAATTTGGTGTTTCATGTAAAAGTGACCATCAGTGGTGGGAATACAATAAGAATCTAATGTTATTTTGCTTTGATATCATTATGGAAGCATTATAACCGAAAAATCGCATAAAACTTAAATATTTCATTATCAGTTGAAGAGAATATTGAGAAGAAATACGAATTTTCTTTGTTGCTATTGTGAAAACTTCATGTTCTACAAATTTTTATACTAATTCTTTAATACTGATGTCACAAAACCTCGCTTTCTGAACTCTCATTCTGCGGAGACTCCCTGTAATGTCATAAATGTTTTGGTGTTTGCCTTTATACTGTATGATGGTACCATAGTTTATTCTAGTGATTTATAACCAAATTGCTGGAAAGAAATTTGCCCACATATATAGTACATTCCTCATTTGGCATCATGCCTTTGTTTCTGATCATTGTCCTCTATTTGACGTGAAGAATTAAGCATTTTGAAAATGCAGAAGACCTTATAGTTTGCACTTTTAGGGGAAATGACTTTAGGAGCTCTTAGTCTTCTACAAAAGGTTTTTAGAATTAGTTTAGTTAGTAAGCTGTTTGCTCCTCCTTTTTTTTTTTTTTTTTTTTTTTTTTTTCCCAAAGGTTTGGTAATCAGAACTGAGCAATATATTCTTATTGTGTCTGATTAGGGCACTGTACAGAGTAAGTATTATGTTTGTTTTACTTTTTATAATCATAGCTGTTAAACCTTACTTTCTTATTTCTGTCATTCTATTAGCCTGGAGAGATTATTGAGCTAGAAAATGGACAAAAAGGTCCTATATTACTCAGTCACTTAGTTGAACATATGAGATACTGGAGCTGGATGAAAATTTTTAAAATTGCACTTGGTCGAGTATGGGCATGAGATACAATATGATACTGTATAGACATGAAAAATACTTGAAAGTGTTTTCCCCAACCAGCACACTAAAGGTCTCTTGCTGAAGTAACAGAGTAGGAAAAATGTGCAAATTGAATACACTAAGAAGCTTTTAGTCCTTTAGGGTAAAGACCTCAAAAGTCAGGGGCTTGTATCTGTTAAAACATGATGGTAGATATTCAGAACATTGTGGATAGGCCACTGGAATGATTCAAAAAGCAAGACTTTACCTGTTAGGTTTGTCTGACCATCCAGGTTGACAACATTATGTTTACTAAATTAAGACTTGCAACAACAGATCATTTAGTATACCTGACCCTACTTAGTAAGGTTGATTGCAGACTGAGTTATAGGGTAAAGGACTGTCCCAAAACTAGAATTATTTATATTTTAAGGTTATTTACTAGATGAATGTGCATATGATTGAAGTTTAGAATGACCAAATTTATTTTGTTAGCTTTTGTTATTGTTATTTTTTGTAATAGCATAGGTATCTCTAGGATTCTGTTTCCCCATAAATTCGCTAACTAGACTATCCTTGTGTTCTTACAGGCCATTAGAGCATGGAAGACCTTTCCAGCTGGGTTGCCTAATGGAGGCCTTCACTCATAACCACAAAGAAAGAGGAAGGCAGATACCCCGACCTCATGGTCTTGGAAAATTGGGTTGTTGTCTCCTCATAGCCCAGCCTGAAGTTGTTAGAAATGGAATCCGACGACCAGGACTTTGTGGAGTCGGGCTCTGGGGTGATGGTTTCCAACCTCCCCCTCCTTTTTTCCCGGGGTAGCCCTTCATCCCTTTATGAAATGAGTGTGGTGAGTGTGATGCCTGGTTTAGGGCCTGTTTAGTACATTATTTTGAAAAGAGAAGTGAGGCCTTATTCAGAGGAAGGATGTTAGTTAGAGAATGAAAGATCAAGGCTGAGAGACAATGATATTATCCGTGCAGTATATAGAAAAGACCTTCAAAGGTAAGGGTAGTCTTGTACCAATGAAAAGGGGTGGTAGGAATATGCAAGCACACTTAAGTGTATGCTGATAAAACATGGTTAGAACAACTATAAAGTTTATAATTAAAGTGCAGGCTGTTGGTAACAGGAGAGTGAATAGGCTTTGGAATGAGCAGTCTTAAGGAGAATAATATTAAGCTTAGAATTTTTCATAGATTGATGATAGTAATGCTGTTTTTATGGACATTTGAGAAAAATGTGAATGAGAATCATGTTTAAGTACACGAAGCCCAAGGTGTTGTGGAAGGACTGAGCTGGATACGTGAGAGGGGTACAAATGATGATGAATGTGAGATGTGCCGTATCCACTGTGCAGAAAGGATTCTGTTTGTTTGTTTTACGTAAGATAGGTAGTAGTTGGTAGGAAGCCAATGACCAGGGAGGTATATTATCAGTACTGCTTGCCTGGTATTAGGAAGGTTAGTGACATCTGCTTAGTAAGCCAACACTTTAGTGGTTGTCTAGTTGCACTCCTCTGACCAAGGTAGCTGTCTTTACCTTCTGCCTCACTAACATGTTGACTACTGGCATTCTCTCCACATACATTCAATCTCCCCTTGTCATATGTAAAACTTGACAACACTTAACTCATGCAGCTCATTCTTCATAACTCTAGATTTTCCTGTGGTGACCACCATGCACTAGCCCTGCCTTTTGGCAATATGTTAGGAGCAGTAGATGAAAGTAGTAGGTAGGAACATTTAGGCAGGATTAATAGGTAGAAGCAGAAGGTAGGAGCATCAGATAGAAGTAGTCATTAGGAATGTTAGAAAGGAGCCACAGCAAACACTGCGCTAGACTAGCCCTCAGCCAGTGGTCTGTTAATGGTGAGGCACTAAAGGCTAAGAAGAGGCACTGATGTTCTTTAGTTATAGAGAGACTGTTGCCTTGACAACTCCTTTGAGGGAGTTCCATTTGGAACAGGCATCAGAGATATAGATAGGTAGAGCTTTTACATAATAGATATCAGCAAGGGACAGATATTTGAATTATTATAGGAAGAATATCCATAAGCAGATGCAAGTCACCATGAAAGAAGCTTTTACTGAACTGGTTAAGATGATATTTGAAAGAACTTTGTGTAATGCAAAGGAGATTACAAAAAATAGAAAAGAATAACAACTGGAGGAGAATAAAAGAAAGGGATGCATCATGACAGAAGTGTTTTGATATTTTTAGCTGATTAAGAGAGCCATGATTTTGAATAAGAGAAGAGAAAGATTATTGTTTGAGCAGTTGTAGAAAGAGAATAGACAGATTATAATTTGAGTAGTGATAGAAAAAGGATGTTATGGGTAATTAACAAGCCAGAAGTGGAGGCAAATATGATTTGTTTCATTGGAAACTAGAGGAACGCTAAGGACACAGAAAATTGAATTGAAAATATGGCAGGAGATACAGAAGAGAAAAGGAGTAAGGAAAAATGATAATTAAATGAAAGGTTAAACCATTCCAAATTCTTGTACAATTGCTAAATTCAAAGAGAAGGGGAAGAATGGTTTAAAATCTGTTAGAGGCAATATGAGGGGTTAATGCAAGAGTGAAGAAGGGGGTAGCACTTATGAAGGAGGAATAGTGGGAATGTGCGATAGAGTGCAAGAAAGTGAGCCATACACTAGTATGTGTAAAAATGAAGTGGGTTATGAGAGGTAGGAGATTATTGTTTTGCACCAGGTATAGAGAGGAGTGACAAACAGAGATGAGTATTGGAGGTGGAGATGAGTAAGTGCATCAGCAGTTATCATTTGAGGGATTAAGTATAAGTTATAGGTGATTTGAATGCAAGAATGGATGATGTGGGAGTTGAGGGTATGATTGGAGGGGGATAGGTTACTTAGTGGTGTTGTGAACAGATTGTGGAATTGTGTGCAGAAACAAGGTTGGTGATTGGGAATACCTGGTGTAATAAAAGGGACATACATAAGTATAGGTAGATGAGTTTTAATTGATGGCCATGTTGAAAAGAGACTATAGGATGTAACTGAGTTGAGAGGTTCATCTGATAGGATGTTAGATCACTTTTTGTTTGAGATCAGTATTAAAGTTTGTAGAACCTTTTGTGAAAGAGATGACATGGATAGGAAGATGGTGGTGAAAGTGAGAAAGTGTGGAAATAGGATTATGTGAGTAGAAACCAGGAGAGATAAGGTGAAGAATGTCAAAAGATGAGAGTAAATGAAACTTTGGGTTGGTTAAGGAATTTGAGGTATTTATGGAAGCAGTGCTTACATGTGTGAATGAGGTATTTAGTATATGGAAGGTGAGTTGTAGACAGATGGGAAAGGGTAGTAAGTAGAGGAATGAGGAGGGTGAGAATGGGTAGTGAGTAGTAGGATAAGGAACTAAAAGTTGTTAGTGAAAGAGAAGAGAGAGATGTATGGCATCACCTGTAGGGAAGGATTGCAAGTAATTTGGTGATGTACAAGAGGAAATGGCAAGAGGTCATAAGGAAGGTGCATGGACCTGCAAAAGTGGGCAAATGAAAGTTGGGGTGAGATTTTTGGCAAACTTTGGGGAGAATAAGAAAATGTTTTAGGAGGAGGTTAATAGTGTGAAGAACTAGGGAACAGATGGGAGCATCAGTGAAGGGAGCAGATGGGTAAGTGGTAAGGGGAAAGGGATAGGTGAAGAGAATATTTTTATGGACTGTATAAAACATCTTAGATGATAGGTTGACAGATGTTTTTTATTTCGGTTGGAAGGCATGCAGAGTGAGTCATGTCAAGTGATCTGCTTCAAAGAGAAGAGGTAATGAAAGCCTTGGATAAGGTGAAGTGTAGCAAGGCAGGTGGAGTGGATGGGATTAGTTAAATTTCTTGGAGAAAGGAGGTGATTGTGTTAAGGAGTTGTTAGTTATGATTTTTAATGCATGTATAACTCATGGTAAGGTGTCTTGAGTATTAGCTGAATACCTTTATAGTGCTGTTGTAGAAAGGCAAAGGGAGCAAAAGTGAATGTTTGAATTACAGAGTTATAATTTTGTTTAGTGTGCCTGGGAAGTTTTATGAGAGAGTAGTTGAATTGTTTAGAGAGGATATTAAGGAATTCTTTATCTTGTCCAAATCTGGTACTGGTTAATGCTCCAAGGGCATTCAGTTTGCTTGTTGCCTTTGACGTCTGTGATGTGGGGAGCTAATGTTGTGTATGTCATATTTGATGCTCAGGATAGTTAGCGTTTTATTGATTGGGAATTATCGTCCATAAGATGATGAGAAGGTGCAGGTTGGATTCATATCTTTTTGTGGTCAAAAGGGTGATTGAAAACTTCTGTGGAGAAGCAGAAATTTTGCTCAGGGTGAGTCATAGTTTCAGTTGTAGTGTAGTATTGCATGTTTGTTGTTGCTACTGTGGTGGTAGGGAGCTGTGATATGTTTGTAAGTTTGTCTGCATATGAGAGGATCTTCATACTAGGGTCTGCAGGAGGTACTGGTAAGTTACACATGAAAAGATTGAAGAGAGTCAAAGAAAGAACTATTTCATGGGGTCTCCATTGCAGAGCTTGAGGGTTATATAGAGGTTAATCCTTTGTGAGTGAGTGTTTATGAGAGAGCTGAAGAGGGTGTGCTGAAATGCTTTGGACATATGGAAAGGATGATTAAAAGGGAATATAAGTATAAATGGAGTAAACAAAGAAAAAGGTAATAATGAGGAGGTGGAAGGATGGAGTGAAAAGGAGTGTGAGACATGCTAGGGATAGAGCAGTATACTATAAGTGGGCTTACTCAGGGCAAATGAAGCAGTTAGGGAAACCACAGAAAGGTCTTTGGCATGTGATTATATATGGCTGGTTAAGATATTTTTAATTTTAATTACCCTAGGACCATTTTGTATGAATGAGTCCAAGTGTTACTCAGGACCTCTTTCTAAAAGCTGCAATATTTCCATTACCAGGGAAAAGTGGACTCTCTTGGAGTGAGAAGTTCTTTGACGAGACTGCACTACAGCCTTGCCAAAAGTAACTTTTCAATCATGGTGTAGCCTCATGCATTTATAGCAGGGTAACATCATGAGAAGTTCTTTGGCAAGACTTTACTACAGCCTCACCAAAAGTATCTTTTCACTCGTGGTGTAACCTCTTGCATTTATAGCCTGGTAACACTGGGCTCTGGTTTCGTTGAATTATACATGACTGCTAGAGAGTGAATGTGAGTGAATGAGACAATTTCTCCCCCTTTTTTTTTTTGTGCTACCTTGCTTTTATGGGATATGGCAAACAAATGTGAAAAATGTTACTCCTATGTTATTATTATTATTATTATTATTATTATTAATTTCTGATACAACAGTCTAAAATCATGTTTTTGGTCAGTGTTGATCAACAACAGTGTATTGTTTTAGATTTGATCTCATCTTGCTCTCATTTATTGGCTTGAAGTTTATAACTGGATTGTGTTTGCTCAAATGAATAGCGTTATGTTTAGGAACTTTGAATGACTTTACATGTGTGATTTTTTGCTTTAGTCAGTCAAGTAAATTATAAGAATGAACAGTTCACAGTGGCTGTTTAACTTTCATTTGATTGGCATTTGTAATTATTATGAAATGTTAAATTCATCATATGTAACACAATTTAGACTTATTTTTCACTGTACTGTAGATAATTTTTTTTTTTTTTTTTTTTTTCTTATCTTGAACATGCCAGAATATAATTTTTTTTAATTCATTCGGTTAAATACTAATTCAAAGTGCGGATATAGCTTTTTGACCACAGAGAATTTTTTCATTTCAGGCTGAGCTGGAAGAGTTTGTCCCATTTATGGTACGTTGTAGTCTTGGAGAGGAACGTCCTGTGCCTTGGTCACAGCTCCCTAGACCAACTTGGTGGCCAAGTAAACGGCCTTTTCGAATGCCAACAGCAAACAATACCACAGCTACACGTACAGCTCTTGTGAGTTTTTTTTTTTTTTCTTTTTTTTTTTTTTTTTTTTTTTTTTTTTTTTTTTTTTTTTTTTTTTTTTTTTTTTTTTTTTTT
>JAYMFT010210552.1:0-11517 GCA_038088735.1 Panulirus argus
TGTGTATGAACAAAAACTACAAACACACACACACACACACACACACACACATATATATATATATATATATATATATACTAACAAACAGATCCTCGTACACACATACGAACACACGGAAGCATCCGCACACAGACACACATCCTTGCATATACAGAAATGTACACTCACGTTCACGTATTCCGGCAATTAACTTCTGTTTCCTTCAAATATGATTCAAATATGTGAAACGAAAGCCACAAATATGTCTTCGTCTTCCCGTAGAGTGACTGAGATAACACCAAGAGAACACATGGTCTCAGTAACCCATTTTCACAAGTTGCTGCTAACTTGTGTCAAGATCATCAATAACTTATCCCTTACGAGTGAGATAACTTCAGCGTAGCTCACTATAAGTCCCAGTTTCCAGTCTTTTCATATAAATACAATCAAACTACATTCGAGTTTTATGACAGTAATGACCTGTACATTTATGGCCAGCTCGGCGGGACGCAATTTATCAGAAGTAATGACCTTTTCCCGAGGTCGAGCCCCGAATCCTGAGGGCGAGAGACGGGATCACGACCCAGCTCTGACAGCAGCTCCTCACCTCGTAATAGCTTCTTTCACCGTCGTAATATCCCACCATCACCACCGGGCCCCGCCTGACCCCTCACGAACATCCCGGGGGAAGATCACCTCTGAGATTGTATTCCTCACAGTCGAAGCAACTTAGGGCAGCAGGTCGGAACTATCTTCTACCTACGCGTCGATCCAAATGAGTTTCTCTCCTTCAGTATTACGTCTGGACGTTGATTTGGACTTCTGTAACGGCGCAGGATGGAGAAAAAGAGAGTAGCCAAAATGCAGCTTCTACTTAATCCCTTTCGAAACCTCATTCGTTTCCTGTTCCAAGACCCCAAAAGCTAAATCTCTGATGATGTAAACATGTTTGGCATACCCACATCCTTCGCTACATCCTGGAAACCTCTCACAGCGAATGTCGCAAAACCTGCCTCCTAAAATATGAGGGCAGTGCATGAGTGCCAGAATCAATTTTCTAGTGAAGTTAGTTATTCTGCATCTACAGAGGATTTTCATTTTCTATGCTGGGAGTATTGCTCGTAAATCTGGGGAGAGCTCTCTTTCCACACCTCTCTCTTGGCCAGATTGGAATCAGATGCCTTCCGTTTTATCAAGCCTCCTTCTATCACGTGTCTTCAACCATTCCTTTTTCCGTCTGCCGTAATGTTACTTGTGTTTCAGCCCTTAGCATGCATCTGCCGGCTGCTTCCCATAGTTTATGTATGGAGACCAACTATACGAGACTCGACCATTATGACACCTAAAGTCATTATCGTGCAAAGCTGTGGAATTCTTCTTCGTCTTTTGTCTTTCTCTCTTCCTAAAACCCTTCTACCTTTAAGAGCATGGTCTACATACAGACCTGAGGGGCTCAGATTAATCGTACCTTCATATACCTATTATCTTACCTTTAATCTGAGATGTCCATCATTAGGAAATACTACTAAAGAAAGCAATAATTATTCCTGATGTTGGTTTAAAGTAGATTATGCCACTGATGGGAAAAACCGTGAGTATGTTCAACAGACAGACAAACACTAGTCTCCCAAAGCGGTGGTAACTCTATCACTACATCTGCTCTGGTAATTAATCTCTTTATCAGTAAAGAAAGCGTAAAAGGGTTCCCAAACTTTGAAATTTCTAAAAATTCATTTTTGTTAAAAGAAGAGGTAGAAAAAAAAAGGTACCCTTAATTTCCTCAAACTTTTTCTCATTTTTCTAGCATTTTGTCCCTAACTTCAGAAACTCCCAGAAATTATACTTTACAGTTGCTGCTTTTGTAGGGAAGAATGACTCCGGCTTTCCGGCTCAGCATATCTTAAAAGGAGGGAAAGAAAGAATCTGAAGTCTTGTCATCGTTCTCTTGTCTTCATTCCAGAAAACAGAGAGTTCCATGTCAACAGCAGGAACCCGGGACATCCTGGTTGTCTCTCTTTTATTCATTTTGGTTCCAGCAGCTCGAAGCCCACCTATTCACCAAAGGTCATCATGGGGTGAGGCAGCAGCCATCTCTCCATGGAAATACGAAAGACTTTCTGATGTTTGATCTCAATGGGATGGTAACAGATGGCGTTTATATACGGCAGTGCCTCAGAGACAACAGAGGTCAGTTGGTGACGGTGTACTAGACAGTAGTTGAATAACCTTCAGGAAACGTCACTTGGTATATATCATTTTCTTCAAAGGTTCTGGAGAGTGCGAGTATCCTGGTACATTCTTGCAACACTATTCTTGGTGTGTTGTAAGTCGCTATATCACTTAGACATGCCCGAGCAACACTAACTTCCTATATTACAGGAATAATGATCTGATGTGTTGCATGGACAAAGGATTAGTGTTTTCCGAGAACAGCAACCAAATATGTTCCAGCAACATTTGTCTGCTGTGTTCCTTGTGTAGTAATCTGATAAGACGCAGAAATATTGACTTCCATCCCGGGATACTTCCCCGTTGTGATCCAAGACCAGTGGCACAGTGTGCAGCAGGAGTTCTCGCGAAGTCTGTTCCAGAAGAATCACCTTATACGACCATGGAATACTGTCTCGCCTCGTTCCAGAAACAGTAGCACCGGTTTGTTCCAGGGAAGTGGTCTGGTGTGGATTAGGAGCACCGACCATCGTATTCCCGGAACAATGACTTGATTTCTTCCAGGGAAAGTGGTCTGATAGTTTCCAGAAATTACGACAAAATCTATTCCTGGAACTGTGGCAGAGTTCGCTCCAGGAGTATTAGCACAATATGCCACTGCAATACTTGTCGGCTGTGTTCTTAAGCATTGAGACAATGCTGTTCGGAACAGGTGACTGAATTCCTTCTAAGAGTCCACGCATAGTGCCATTGTTCCGAAAATCTTCGCCCTTTATTTTTTCGATCTGAATTTCGTTTTGCTCTAATGTATTTCATTTTTACAACAAACCTTGACCTCAGCGTCTTTCGCGATACTCATTACTTTATTCGCTGTTGCATGTTTCATATTACTTCACTATGGTGTGTAGGGACGTAGCGCTTTAAGACTGTATCTGTGCTTCTCTCGACTAAAGCGCTTGTCTTTGCACTACAAGCACGACTTTCATGGAACGTATTCTGGGGTCAAGATGACCGTGTTCCTGACAGCCGCCTTATCTCGTAGCTCCGTGGTATCAGGGAGGTTGTGAAGAAAAGGAATCCGTTTTCAAATTACAGAACGTAATCAAAAAGAATCATAATTCACTTGTGACCTTTTCTGGTCCTTTATGGCCTTCTGCTCTTTTGGATTTAGTCTTCTTTTTTCCCCTCCAAATCTTTTCGGACTTTCCTGTTATTCTTATTTATACGTACCTTTTTGGATGCATTTTTTTTTCTTTTTTACATTGTCTTTTCGGTCACCTTCAGCTTTTATAGGTTTTCTATATCAGGCACTCCTTTCTCGCTGGCCTGTTCCGTCAGGCTGTGGCAGCGAGAAACCTATCGGAAGACCTGGGGAAGACTTTGTGAAGACCTGGGGAAGATTTCGAAGACCTCGAGAAATACCTTGGGAGGAACTTAGGAAGACATGGGAACACTAAAACCCATATCTCTGTAAATTACTAATATACCGTTTATATAAGTATCTCATCAGCTTGTGTTCAGTGTATCTATCTATATATGTGACCTGAAGCGATGTTCAGTCTGTAGATAATGCAAAATCACCATCGCGATGGGAGATACTTTGGAAGACAGATAATACCGAGTGTCCATTTCAACACTATATTTTCTGATGATTTAGGAGAGCCTTTGGGATTTTGCAGTTTAACGAAATGAAGAGGAGTACTCACACCATATAAAACAGTGAGTGAGAGAAAGAGAGGATGGGTGAATGAGTATCTTAAAAGATGAGGCAGAAAGAAAAGACAGGTACAAGGGCCAAAGGAGTGGCACTTGCGGACCGCGGAAGTGTTGGCTCACTGCGCAGCCGTCGCCAACCCTCCCGATATTGGAAAGGTAGTGCCGGTAATATACCTCACCCTGGTCGGTGGCTGCCGACCACCTGCTACCAACAAGAGAAAAAAGAGAAAGAACACTAAATAGATGTAACAGACGGCCCTTCCCTTTACGATGGTGCGTCTCAAACCAGACCAGAGGTGAGAAGATCTCCTCTGCCGCCTCCGCCGACCTGCCAATATTTCTCACAGAATGAAAAACAAACTTTAACAATAGAGTGAAAATGGGTCTGTCAGGGAGGCTCTCTGGCTCTGTCTGGGCGACGGATCTCATTGCCACTCGTGCCACAGACTTGACTTACAAGCACAGACCTACAAGCACGAGGGAGTGAGGCGTTGCTGAATTTACTGCTGGTCAGACGAAATAATTTCCAAACTCTCAGATTAGTTCAGGGGTTCAATTCTTCTTCTCCATCTGTTAACATAAATTCAACTTTCTCTCTTATTCTTGGGACGAGTAACGAGCGCTCTGCTTGCCATTTCACCTTTGCGTATCCTCAATGTACTCAGAGTTTGCTATTATCAGCACGGGCTTCCACTCTATACGCTTCTAAACCCTTCAATCTGACTCAGTTAACTGATTCGTCCATCGGGACAGATTTCATTCTTCATTCACACCCCCAACATTCACCAAACAATATGCCTCGGCTAGACACGATCCAGATTCACCTGGCATTTCCATAGGAAATACCTCAAGCCCTTACTAACTCATTCAATCTCTATCGCTCTTGGTATCCCTATTGTGCCCCTACCTCTACCCATACTATTGCAAATCCTCCTCACCCACCCGCATCACTTCATTCAAAGTAACTTGAAAAAGCTTCATCCTTTCAGGTAGACCAGAGGAATATATGGGATTGTCTAGTAAGATCCACACCCTGGAAGGACTCTCAATCTTCCGGCTAACATAGACAAAAGATAATATCCATTTCATCCTCATGTTCGCTCGTCATGAGAGTGTTAGATCATAAGTCAGAACTGCGACTGATGAAAGGCCATTCAGATCGACAGACGCTACGATTCGCCTGCATGATGCTCAGGTTTTTATGGCTGAAGTTGGATGGGCTGCATTGACGCCCTCGCCCGCTTACCGGAGAGAGGCGGTTCGTCGGCCGTCCGCCCAAGACTTCCGGCTCAGAGACGCGAAGCCCATCAAATGGGACTCCAGAGAGAACCAAATCCATTTTCTTTTCTCAGGGAAAAATTGATTTTTCGTGATTTTACCGAACTCCTATATAGGACGGACGTCAGTTATGATGCTTGGGTATAGAGGTCAGCACGACTGGAGATGACATTTAACACGCTCATGTCAAACAGTTAAACACACATGATACCCTTTGCTGGGGCCTTATCATATTTCTCTTGTTCTTTAATGGTTACTTTCAATAATACGTGATCAAAACTACTGTGTTAACAACTGAATTAGCTACCTTTTACAGACATAAACAAAAGCGTTGTCCCAGATGACTATGAGATCAGTAACGGGATCTCTGGGTCTCTTGTAGCTGGAGGGCGGAGGGCTTCAGCATCTCGTGGTAAAGAGGTTGGGGTGTGAATGCTATCCAGTGACAAATGGGTAAAAATCATGAAAATGAAATGAAAGCGAAAGCGATGAATTTACTCCTCAGTTTGTTTCGACAAGGTCTTCCTCATGAGAGTCTCCTGAAGAAGACGTTTTCGAAACCAGTTGAGAAGAATATATTCCCAGCTCTTGTTTTTAGTTTTACTTGGTACCGTTTACCCATGTTGTTGGGGACTTTCTGGCCTCTTGCAAGGAAGCTGGGGTCTCTCCAGCTTTTTGTAATAGGGAGGCTGTGTCTTTATCATCCTCGTGACAGGGAATGAGCCTCTCCAACTACATCTGGCGTCTCTATACACCTCTTGTGCTAGCATTGCTACCAAGGAAACAACACAGAAGCCATCCTCCACACTGGCGTTGACCATATCTCTAAACAGTCAATGAGGGGGTGACAATTTTATGCATCAAGCCCAATACCCAGCCGAAGGCATCATCTTAAAACCCTTAAGGAGCAATGGCATCCGGTGTCGCTTTCATATAAATGAAGGTGAGGGCTTCATTGAGAGGTTATGTTGGAACACTGATAGTATACCCATGCTCCCGCTGAGGCATAAAACATACGCATAAAATGCGAGAGTATGGTCTTAGAATTACCTGTAACTCCTGAAAAACGTATCAAAGATTTTTCGGTCACTGGTCATATATTGATACTAATGGCCTTACTGACCGGAGCAGTTGACAGTCCTAAAGCTCATATAACCAACCAACTGCTGAGGGATCTTCTGGCGACACATACAGGAAGGACAATGTTTTCGAATACTTCCGGCAGTCGCAGACCCGAGGAATGATTATCACAAGTGACCTGGAGGGCCTCTGCCGTCGTCAACACATTCACGAGAGAGAATCCCGTCGCTCGCCTACTGCCAGCTCTTCCCTTCACCCGGAAGGCGAGGGCTTCCGATGGCACCGCGTCCACAAAAGACGGTGGACAATTACGGTCCTCACTGCCGGCCTGGAAGGTGGGAATGTCCTACGGCGTCTCCACTGAGAGAGGTAGCCCTAGTTCCAGAGGAGGTCTACGAATGTCCGTTTTTCCTCAGGCGCTCAAAGTCTAGTGGGTATTGAGGTCTATAGTGCCTGTGTTTCCGGGTCTAACAAGACCGTTTTTTTTTTTTCGATGTGACTCTAGGTCTAGGAGTGGAGTAGTGCCGCTACAGCCTTGGTCCTGGGGAAGTTGGTTGGTTTTATGAACCCCCCTTCCCTTATCCTACCCTCTCTTTTTATCTCTTCTGATTGTCCACGGCGCCTCTGGTCTTGGGAATGCTCACGGGTCCTGCCTCTCACGTTATCCTTCAAAGTGCTGGAAATATAAGAAGCTTTACCATAATGGTGGTAGTGTTGGGAATCACCAAAGACTCTGCTGTGACCTGACCCCCCCCCCCACGCCACTTGGTCACCACGTCGGAAAGCACCACAGACGCTGCTGTGTAAGGTGAGCCCCACGCCACTGGCGGTAGAAGGGCCTGGCCACACTGGGCCGCCTCGACACCAACCTCTCCCCTGATCCCTTGATGTCTCGCCTGAGCTCCTCACTTCCTCTCTGATGCCTCGTTCCCCAGAAGCCTGTGACGCGCCTCCTCCAGCCATTGCCTGGCTAATATCTAATTTCCGATATGCAGATATGCAATTGTCTTCTGTTATTATCTATTTTCATCAAGTAAATGCCAGAAACCAAACGACTAAACTTTTACACTTCTTCTTTTTTATCTCGTCTGATGTGATTCATTCATGGCATTCTATCTGTGGTTCGATTTATGAGGCGATTCAACTGAGGATAAAGGAAGAGTTACAACTTGGGTTACTGGTACCCAAGCACATGTGGTAAGAGAGTGCTACACCCCCTCGTTCCTGTGACTGGAACCCTCTTAAACGCATAAAAGATTGGACTTTCCCCCTAGAGACATACGTATCTCCGTGACCTGTGTTTCCCTGACCCTAGTATGGCTGTTTCCCCTCTCTTACTATGTCAACAGTTCTGGACGCCTGTTTGAGATCTGTTTCTGGGTGTGTCTGGCTGTCTGTCTCTCTGTCTGTCTGACTATCCGTTAGCCTCTGTTTATGCGTGGATGTGTGCGTCTGTTGTACACGCTCTCTCTCTCTCTCTCTCTCTCTCTCTCTCTCTCTCTCTCTAATCAAGCTTCATATCTGTAGGATTTATGGCTGGCGAACCCCCAAAAAATTAAAATTATATAGAACATCTTCCATTATATGCTATCGGACGACGAACGAGTCTCTCCTCCTTCTCCGACAGTGTGACGTCTTCCCCCTCTGGCGATATTGATGAAACAAAACGCCCTACGAAACGCCGTGAGTTTATGCGAGGCGGGCAATATTAACTTTCTTTCCCAATCTGTAGTCGTCAGTGCCGCGTGACGAACGACAGCCTAGTGGCGATAAATCGCCTGCAGCCTCCGAGAGAGAGAGAGAGAGAGAGCAATCCAACTGACGTAAACAGGCAAACAAAGAGACACTGAAGCTGACTGATGGTTAAACAGACAATCACATCTTGAAAGTGAGACTTTCCAACAGGCGTCCAGAGCTGTTAACGGGTCAGAGATATAAAGCCATTTGGGTTAACAGAAACACATGTCACTGAGATATATATAAATATATATATATCTGGGGAAAGATAATCTTGTACGTGTCTTTTTCTTTAAGGTATAAACGCTACAATAGACTAAGAGACTGCGTTATCCATGGGTGACCTATTCATGAGATGGATCTTCAACGGGGATTATCCTAGCCTGTTTATGACACTGGGTTGGGGGGGATATACGATGAGTCTGTGACGATCCTTCTTTGCAATATATACGCTAAGAGTGAACATTCACTAACCTACAGTCTATCATCAGACCTGTTCTTCCGTACAATAATGTTAAAACTTGGGAACATTCACTAACCTTACGATCAGAGCTGGAATGACCTCCGGGGTAATGAAAGATAGGACACAACTGTTCTAATTTCTAGTGGATCAAAAGTTAATTACTCAGGGTAACATCTAAAATCATTCTATTAGCATTCAGATCAGTCGGGGCTAAACACGCCATTAAGAGCGAGATTCTCCCTGGCGTTGCAATACAGGGGGTGATTGCTCTATCATCAAGGTTAATGTGGGAGTGATGCTTTACACAATGACAAGCGTGTCGTTCAAGGAACGATGGTTCGATCCCCGGGAGCCCAAATGTTGTACAGGAGGAACCTGTGGAACGTAACGAAAGGATCGTGTGGGTCTATCCTAGTCTCACACGCCTGTTCCAGTTGTGACTCCTCTTTCTAAATCATTATCAAACTGTGTTCCAGTGTAACCCACATCAGCGCATGCGCCAAGACCTATAAGGATTTCGAAGTTGGTTGAGATACGTAACATCTTTGAGAGTAAGAGGTAATATTGTTCAAAGGTGTAATATTCTATATATCTAGCTTGTAAACATTTGATCTATGTATCCCACGTTCGAGAAGGCATGGGAGAGGAATCTTTCCTACAGTATCGCCATGGCTGAAGAAGAAGGTAGACTGAGACTGACATAAATCATTTAACAAATGAAGATGTTACATGGCATTCTTAAAACCTGCATTATATACCACAGCTTGTCGGATGCCCTTACGTTAAAAGAAAAGTACACCCATAGATAGCCAAAAACGAACTCTAAGTCGTATTTCAGACTTATCGTTATCAGTCTGAGACTTTAACAAGATAGCATCATATGTGATAACATCCCAAAAAGGCTAAACTATCTTACATCATTGATCCCAGGCTTTCAGAAATCTCAAACTGCTTTTGAAAATTCTTCACAGAAATAAAGGTGTGAAGAAATATGAAAAAGGATAAGAATAAGCTTGCAGAGGAGAGAGAGGCCGTGCGCGCGCGGTTGTTACGGGGAAACAGCTCCATAAAATCAGGCGAAGTGAAGAGTGTCTCACCAGCATCTACGGCGGGGCATATTTGTCAGACTCATGACTCGCGAACTTTGGAGATGACTATCATGAACACGTATATGTATATCCTTCCATACAAGTGCACTTACACACACACACACACACACACACACACACACACACACACACACCTACAGATGAAGAGGAACACACACACGGCATACACAACACAAATCAGGCTTACACACAGGGAGAACATACATTCGTAAACTCGGGATGACAAAAGACCATTGATCGCCACCGTCACCTCCTGCCGTCTGAGATCCCTCGTCCCCGAGAGGCAAGTTCGCCACCGGTACCGCATGGAATTCACCCAAGCTCGTACAGTCCGCTTGCAGGAACAACCACATCTCAGTGATGGTGATTATCATCGCTAATTGGTGCCCCATCCAATAACCTCCATCACTGTGAATATAAAGATATTTACTGACACCTTCTCTTTCTTCTATGGACCCCATTTCATTACTGTATTTATTTTCTTTGCATATTTCCAGCCTCTGGCTACCGTTCAAAGGAATGCAGAGCAATTCAAACAGCAACAGGCCACTGCGTCCTAACGAGGCAATATGATATGATAAAGGCAGACTTCACTCGCTCTAGTGAGGTCAACAGTCATCAAGTGCCAGGAGGAGGGCACTTAGCGCTACACAACTGTCCATTACGTCGTGGGAGGAGATGTGCGCCGAAGGAGCAGCACTTATTGGTTGAGAGACGACCCGCAATTGTGTTTTCTCGCAAAGTTAGCGGCAACCGAGGCAGAAGTAGAGGGCTTTGGTACGCGCTGAGTGGGACGGGTCTCTCTCTCTCTCTCTCTCTCTCTCTCTCCTTCTAGAGACCTCAAGTGAAGCGGGAGGAGAGCCCAGCTTAAACTGGTGGGAGAGGGACACACCTCGGGTGAGCTGGGATGAAAAGACCTGATAGTCCGCGACGAGGTTATATGCTGGAGGACAGTGCGTGGGAAAGGCAGACGATGGAAGACCTAAATGGTCTATGAGGAGGTTACATGCATGAGGACAGTCCAATGGGAGGGGGGGGGTACATTGTGAAATCCAGACGACAGGAAACCTGTTGAGATTATCTGCTGGAGGAGAAGTAAATAACATCCTGTGCTCTTAATGTAGGTGAAGACACGATAGCAAAAGCAGAGGTCAGAGAAGGCTTTACTATCCTGCACGTTGTCAGGCACATCTGGGAACCCAAGCTAGTGGTGTGGAGGTTAGGGAATGGTGACGAAAGGTGAGAAAAAAATCTAGTACACAGAGCAAATACACAAGTAACAGAAGACCTGTTGGCATGAAACAGATTATGGTAAATATTGAAATGAAGGAAAAGAGAATATTTTCGAGGAAAGTGTGAGTATTGCAAAAATTGATAAGAAAAATGGCTCACATTTCTGTACGCGAGAACATTTCCTGATAGACGATGTATAGCAAAGGGCGATTGTCCCTGATAGATGAAACTTGCTTCAACTAACTACCAACAAAAGGCAACAGTAAGGACTAAGTTATATCATAAAGCTGTTAAAACGAATGGACTCACTTACATACAGATACTGACACGTCGGCTCCAGTAAAAGGAACTATTTAGCGTAATTGACACTTCACTTGGAATACATGAATTTCTCCTATATCGTCTCTAAAAAAGGTACTGTCCTTATTAATCACCCGACTAAAATGCCATAAAAAGAAAAAAAAATCAGAATCTCGACTGCCACTCTTAATTGCCAGCCATTCGACGCAGGGCACACCCGACTACTCTACCTCTCTTTTATCCTCGGAAGAAAAAAATCCTAACAGCTTCGTTAGTAACACCTGCGGTGATCTGACCACCGAGGAAAAGTTTGGGATCAGAGGAAGAACAGGAAGAGGAGGAGGAGGAGGAGAGGATGATGATGATGGGGAGGAGTAAGAGAGAGAGAGAGAGCGAGAGAGAGAGAGAGAGAGAGAGAGAGAGAGAGAGAGAGAGAGAGAGAGAGAGAGAGAG
>JAYMFT010210574.1:0-11517 GCA_038088735.1 Panulirus argus
TATATATATATATATATATATATATATATATATATATATATATATATATATATATATATATATATATATATGAAACCCAACGAAAAACCTGACCTGCCTAAAGCTGTTCATGCTTGTCTGCAAACATAGCTTCACCTGTCTTAACTTCCTATGGCCAGTCAGCAACAGGATACAACTAATTCGTCCGCACGTCTGTCTGTCTGTCGTACCTATAAGGGAAACGTATCAAGCGCTGGTGCTGGCGCTGTCCTCTCTTGACATATTACAATCTGAGTAAAATGAAGGAACGTGATAGATTTTAGCTTAGCCAGGACACGGAGGTTAGCAATAAAATACGGTGGGCGGCTTCGTCCCAGTTATTGGCTGGCGAGATAGTGGCAACAGCTGGAGTCTGGTGCAGGCGATCGGTCGGTCGCCGGCCCCCTTCCCCCCAAGACGGTCCAAACTGTTGCTCGCGCGCCCTCCTCCGCCGTGCTACTCAATCACGGTCTTAGAGGGAGGGGGGCTTGTTTTCCTACTCTCTCCCTCCCCCGCTGCTCTCCAGGACGACCTGATTCCTTCGTGTGACACATGAATAGTGCAGCACACCTCAAGGGCGAGGGGGAAAAACGTGTGTAATAACCTTCCAGCGGGGTCTGGGTGCGCGCGCAGGTGTAGGGCCAGTCAGCGCACACGGAGAGGCAACCGCGCCACCAGGCAGGCAGCAGTGAGGTGTTCCGGACGGCCCTGCCGCTGAGAACCTGCTTGCCTAGTCTCGAAGTGCCGTGTGTGTGTCTCTCTCCTCCTTCCCCTCTTCGTCTCGCCTCTGCCTGCCTCCGCCTGTCCACCGCTGCTCAGCCATAACATGGAAGGTAGGCATAAGCATCCAGTGTGTCGTACTGGCCATGGAATAGAATCGATGGCTCTGAGGGAGGGGAGGGAGGGAGGGAGGGAGGGGAAGAGGGCAGCAGCAGCAGCCGCTGCCGCCACAGCCGTCCAGAGTGAGTGCAGAGCTTCCCCTCGTACGCCTACCTGTCACCACCAAACAGACCACGGCGCTTGTACGAAGACCATTTCCCCCCAAATAAGACACTAAACTCTTGCATCTACCTATCAAAAAAAAAATCAGAGAGAATTTTGTCAATTGGATAGAAAAAGGAAAAAAAAACTCTCATGGTTAGTGTTTTGAAATTCGCGTGGGTGGCGAAGGTTCTTGCGTAACGAGAACTGTTTACGTGTCTCTGTGGAGAGGTGCAGACATACGTGTAACGCATAACACTATTCTATTGTTATATATTGAATATTTCTTTCTTTTTCATTAATCCCCTTTTCATTTTTGTCAACGACAGGGAGGGAAAACGCTTGATAAAAGACGAAAAACGTAGGAACGTGCTAATCACCAAATGTCATTATAGATTACATCAGCAAAATCGATGAAAATACGAGACTGAGTGTTGTGGCAACACGGCAACTGTTTTCTCCAGTCTGTCTTGGGAGAAACTGTTTCTCCAACCTTTAAATAAACCTAAAACGACGGGAATCAATGCTTATACAGCCTCAGGCACCTTAATATCACGTATTAAGGAGAGTGTATATGCATTTCGCAGACTACTAGACTATTGAGCAAGAACCTTGGAAACGAATTAAATATTTACTCCCAATTCAACTACGGCGGAGAGAGACTCACAGAAACGACTTTAGGTTAGGACCACAACCACGACTGCAAGACGACACTGTCCGGCAAACACGAGGACGACTTTGTCGCCTTTACCACACCAATGAAGCCACCATCTTGCATGTGTAAAGAACACTACACACACACACACACACACACAGAGCTTATATATATATATATATATATATATATATATATATATATATATATATATATTATATATATATATGTTCGTTCATTTTTAATACCAGAGTTGACGTTACCTTAAAGACGACCGACCATAAATTTAGGGTTACATACACATGTCTGACAAACACACGATCAAAGTTGCGGGTGAAAAGAGTGTGTGCATTTCTAAGCCTTAAAACGCAGACTGGTTTTAGACATTTTTAGTGTCACTAAAGTGTACTGAAATTTTATTTGGCACTCGTAGTGCAACAAAACATGGCGCGCTCTTAGTGTGTGAGCTGAAGACGGGTGTGGGTTCGCTGGCTGGACTTACACTAATCGCCGACCTTACCCCTGGCTCTTATGTGGAGCAGGATCCCTTCGTCAATAGACTGTATTCAATCTGCACGGCGCCGCCGTGGCTTATCTAGATCTTATGGGAGCGAAGTGACTTGACGAGGGTAAGGATATGCCGTTCTCCCCCGTCAGTCAAGAACCACAGGATCTTCAGCAACCGCTTGAAAGTCGAAGTTAAACTTTTTCTTTAAAGAAAATATAAATATATCGATCATTTTCTGCTGGAATATGCATGCGTTACAGGAAAAAAAAATAGCTATGTATACGAGTCTTAAGCTTTCCAATGTGGTATAAACAGGTCACCCGTGAGCTAAAACCACGCCCACCTGACGAGCCCCATCTATTAGGAGCTGGATGAACCAACGGACGCCAACAATAGGTATGTGCGGACACTACAGTCTGCCGCCCGTCCGCTTACTTATTCATGGTGTCAGTGCACGACATATGGTGCAGATTCCGACTTGAGGACTTGGCAAGAAGTCGATCGCCAATGTATCCAATAATTCAGAACAAATATAGTCATTGTTCCCGATACCTTTGGGAGAACAGGATCGAGGCCATTCAGATTTGGAAACCTTGGGTAGTTTTTCCACAAATATGGGAATATAAAACTATGAACTATATATGGGTTCCAGCTATTTCATTACATTTTCCTGTACTCAAAACTTTTTAAAAATCTTAAGATACTTTTTTACTATATGTAAAAACAACGTTTCTGTTAGATTTTAGGATAATCATGATAATCATCATATTTCTAATAGCATTGGGATTTTCGGGTTTGAGAGTGGAAATAAAATATAAAATTTGCACAGTACAGGGCCAAATTTTGGCCTTAAAAAGTGGCAATAGAGATTATTGATAGATACAATTTTAAGTTATGGTGGGTGTGGTTTGAAGTGAATTATAGCGGACGTGGGTTGTAATGTGTTATGACGGGTTTGGGTTATAGTGTATTCTAGGTTAGAAGGTTCTAGGTTGTAGAGTGAGTTATGGTGGAAGTGGGCTTTATTTCATAACGGACGTGGATAGCAATTTTTTAAGACTACGCTCTACTTTCTTACCGATATCAGCTTTACTTTACTCTCTTATCTATATAAGCTTTCCTTTACTTCGTTATCTATATTGGAGATCAATATCACATTACTTTCTTATATCGGAGATCAACGTCACAAATAAAATCCAAGCGTAGCTCCGTTCCTTGTGGTACTCATACCACAACCGCTTTAAACATGGTTCCCGTTTGCCACCACCTTGAATTTTGCGTCAGTTAAAAACACAGTCCTTCAGGTTTTCATGTATTTACCCACCAAACCTTGGTCATCGCATGCCTTATTTTCACCGACTTATATTAAAGTTACTTCCAGTTTTCTCCTTTTGTTCTTGAACTCACAGCTACAGTGTTTCTGGTTCTATATGTTTTTTTTGTATTATAGCGCCGATCGTCCTTCCAAGAGTGTTTACCACGTTCTCTATTGCTCACCTTAACTATAGCGTCTGATGCAAGTCTTTACAGTGCTGATATTAGGCAGATGACCACCGCAATACGTTTAGGCTACAATCGATCTGATGACCTTAGAAATAATAATAATACTAATACTAATAATAATAATAATAATAATAATAAACGATGGATTTTGGTGGGAACTGGAAATATTCTAAACAAACAAAAGAATACAATGAACCAGAGCTTTAAAAATACGCTGGACAAAAGGGGTGTGGGTATGCTGTTAGAATACAATTATCAGGTGTTATAATTCCACTTAATTCAGTTATGGCCAGGCGATGATGACGTGTGGAGCACAGACTCCTGGGAGCAGTCGCACTAATCTATGCTAAAATGTACGGTCGTGGATAGGCTTTTACCTGACTCCTCCCATGGTGCAAGGCTCTACCTGACTCCTTTCTAGGATTATATATATATATATATATATATATATATATATATATATATATAAACGTCTTCTTCCTGGAATCATTATCAGTGTTGTATTCCTATGCTCATTATTGCTCTTATCATAATAATTACTTTTACTATCACCGTTATCAGTATCAGTACTGTAAATATAAAGCTAAATCCTCACTGCAGCACTTCATGCCATTACCAGATCTGCTTTACTTATCACAGTAGCAAATAATAATTCCAAAGTCAGCTGCTTATGGGGATATATCTAATGTTATAAAATGTTGACTGTGATACCATGGCCAAAATTGTGTTTTACGGTAGGTCATGGTTCATGCAAAAGTGAGAGTGAACCATGGCGGGCATGGTCTCGCTAGATTTTGTAGAATATGCATAAAAAAACCACTGTGCTCGTGCGGCACCGATGCCAAATTCCGAGGGTGTGTCCGACGCGGTGAGAGCACTGGCACGCAACACCAGTAAGGCTTCCCAATGTTGTAGTGACACAGAGACAAACGAGAGACAAGTGAACTTTCGATCATCAACAATGATCAAGGGTGTCATTTTTTCCTTTTTATATCAATACCACCTCACAAAACTATTGGTTATTCTAGTAAGAAAGGCGAGAGAGTTAATTCCTGCTGGTATCTAATATACAACACATGATCTTCCCTAAAAATATTCACAAGTCTGGAACAATCCGCAGTGGCTTCCGCGCGCCGTGTTATTGGATCAACGTTGTATATTAGCTTTAGGGGCACCTCTTAAGGATTCTGCTGCTACTGATGGCAGCAGTACCATGGTAAATGCAACTTAACGTAAACCTTCTGTAGACTCAGGGGAAGAAAATGCTGTTTAGTGTGTGTGTGTGTGTGTGTGTGTGTGATACGTACGGACCCCAGGAAGAAGGTTATTAACCCAAAAATATTACACCACTCATTAAACGGTACTCACGTAATTCCATATTGTCTAAGGAGAAGGCTTATTCAGTGGTAACGCCTTACTGTTTTCTTGAAAGACATTCAGACAAAAGTGGATGCAATACTCGTTATCTTGAGTTTTCTTGAACAAAGAAGTCCTTCCCTTTAAAAGAAAAATATCGTCAGAAACCTAATGTAGAGGGTAATATATATATATAAATATATATATATATAAATATATATATATATATATATATATATATATATATATATATATAGTTTTAACCACGAGCTTGGACACGACGACCCTTGAGAATGATGGCCTAGCCTTTCACCTTTAAGGTCCAGGTCAAGGCCAGCCTATCATACCCCGAGATGGTGCCCATGAGGTTGTGATAACTGCAAGTTGCGATCGACATATTTAAAGACCTTTCTAGTCCTTTCTTTTCACATTTAGTGAACTGATTAATTCTGTTTGACTGAGAAAAATAAAATCGATGCGGCTGAAACTCAAATTCTGCAGTATGGCGAAAAATTAAGTATACAATCAAATATGTTCAACAATCAAAGCTGATTTGGTATGAATAAACGCAAACTATAATCTTTTCATAAGCATTCAATGAAATCGATCAAACCCCATTCCTCATTTACTTTAAACTTCCATGAAGTCCCGTTTTACACCTTAACCATTTATGTGCCAGGTAACACTAGACTTGAGCCGAGCACGTTCTCACAGTCGTCTGGAAATGTCTGGGTAATGAGACAGCCATTTTTTTTTTATCCCCTGTGAGTCACCAAAACACCATCGACGCGCGACGTTCATGGCAGTCATGTTTTCTGAGAGTTTCTCACGAGCTTCACGAGCTTACAACATTAAGCATAGTGCAATGTAGGAGTAATTAAGAGAGATCTTTTGACACTGTAGTTGGATGTAATTACGTCGTTAGATTTAAATGGTTGTCAACTACTGGCACGTTACCCAGAATCACTACTATAACGTATAAGGACAACACCAAAGCTATGACCATGGTTGATGAATGGATTGTAACGTTACAGTACATAACAACACTGTAATTCATGAAGAAGACTAATTACAGATGATATATCCTAATACCTATTTCTAAGGATGAGTCCTGGTGTTACCCAAGGACATTTTCAAGAGGCCTCTGTAGCCAAAGGCTGCGCTACTTTCAGTAGTAGGGAAATATGGACTCCTCTGAAGCGAGTTCTTTGACATGACTGTTGAATTTCTGCGACACTATGTTTATTCGATAACCCCCTTCGAATATAGGGCAAGGCAACGGATTGAGTTTATTACACCAAAAACTGTGGGAAGGGGATTTTTTATACGTGAAGATTCTCGTTATTATTCAGCACCTACAAAAACTTTACTTACGGATATGGAGTCAGCGCAACTGCTGAACTAGAGATTATAAGATATATATATATATATATATATATATATATATATATATATATATAGTACCAATAAACTTCATTTAAGTTTTTTATGGTTAAAACCTTTAGATAAAGTTTTGGCTAGTTTTTTTTTAAGAAAATAGAATTATGACCATATTTTTGTAAGTTGCATGCAAACATTGATATGTATGTTAAATTACTGATGTTATAATGTAAGGATAAATTTTTGAGGCCCTTCAATTGCCATGGATGCATGTTAACTGACAGACATTGCTATGATGATCTGTTGAAGGGTATGTCATGCATTGTAGTGTAGTTCCCCCCCAGAATATCTTGTGCTTTGTACTTACTCCGTTTTCTCTCATTTTAAGGTTTAGACCACCACCATTCTCCCCCAGTGTAAGTTGCCCTTCTTTCTTGCTACACTTCCTTAACCTTTGCTCTTTATTGATCTGAATATTTTTTTCTGGTACCGTAGTTACCTTAGCAGTTATATTTGTATGCTGCAAATGTCTGCTAGCATTTCACTGTCATTCTTATCATTTTAGGCCTGTTTTACTTCTTACTGTTATCTTTGGCTCTCATTTTTAAATGTATAATCATTATCATTTTTCATTAATCTACTTATATATGCATTTATGGAATTATTGGTTTTTCATTTCCAGTAACTGCGTGGATGGAAATTTTTCCAACAAATCTCGTTCATCAGAACTTGCATGTCACAGTGCTGGGGTGTATGTTTTCTCTATGTACATTTTCCTGTCAAAAAAAAAAAAAGTCACTCTGTTTCGTGGATTCCTTTCCTTTTCCAATCATTTAAACGATCCATCTGTGGTTAACTGCCTATTAGAGATTCCCATCAGGGATATCACTTTTTGTATCAATATATCAGAACTATTCACCCTATACTTCATAACAATACCGGGGTCCCTAATAAGATGTTATCTCTCGTGTATTTTTTTTTAACAATAAACTTGGACGCCAACTGATACCTACCACTTGCACCTCTCTGCCTGAACAAACACCTTAGTTTCCATCTATACATGAACCAGGATCTAATACATTGACTAAAGATATTAGTTTTCCTTGACATAAAATAATAGCTTTCAACCTCCACATGTACTAAGATCTCTGTTCCAAACCCCACATGGAGTTATTACCATGTATTTCCACTTCCTAAAACACAATGGATTTCCATCTCCAAATATTGGCAAGATCTTATTTTTCCACCTCCATGCAAAGCTCAAAATTTTCTACTGTCACATAGCTTTAAGATCTTAATTCATTCATACTTACAAGACCTTAAATACCTACCTTCACTAAACACTGCACTGCTGGGACCCTGACAAGAATCTTAGTATTCAAACAATAAAATTCCTCCCGTAAACCAGGATTTTAACTCTGGGTTTCCACACTACATCTTAGTACTGATTTGTAGACCACACTTTCAGGCGATGTAGTAATGCTTCACCTCCACATTCGACCAGGGATTTACCCCTCAGTGTTTACACTTGTAACACGAGTGTAGAGCCAGTAGGCCGTGCGCCCCCAGCACTGGACACAAGAGACCGTTCGCCGTGTTAACCTAACAAGCCTGAGCTTCTAACCTAACCTAACCTACCTCTATCGATGCAGTTTCTATTTTTGCTATGCACCCGCGCTGTAGCGACTAGGCTGTGCTTTTTCCTTTTTTTTTTCATCCTTTAACCATTTAAGCCACAATTTCATCGTTATTTAAAGTAAGAGACAGAAAGAAACGCCTTGTTTTGTACAAAATCAGTTTTATCTTAAAATCAAGGATGAACTGTGGCCATGTGGCTCCTAACTGTCTTGACTTATACATTTCTTCTTTTTGCTATGTTTAGCCATCTCTCGCAGCCTGAGCAAATAGCTGTTCACATTTGGCATGACTTCCAAAGAACAGGAACGAGATTCACTCCGCAAGCAGGCGGTCATACACACAATGCCTGCTCAATACTTACCCTGTTTCAACTCTGCCAAATTCAGATCAGCACACACACAACCTCTCTTCTCTCACACACCCGAACGTCGAAGCTGAGAGAATTTTTACGTCCAGGTCAGCTTGATGCTCAGGCTGTGCATCTTGTCCTGTGTCATCTGAATAAATAAAACGTGAGTTTCCTTCCTCCCGGCCAGCTCAGAGCCTTGTCTCGCCGGAGGTTATTGGAAACATCGTGGCAGGAGGTGGCTGGGGGGGGGGAGGTTTCGGTCGTTAACCAAATTAGATGCAAAAGCTTATTTGGTATAGATGTTAAAGCTGAGCTTGGTTGGTACAGATGTTTGAGCTAAGCTTGGTTGGTATAAATATTTTAAACAAGTCTCATTTAACAGGCCACCTCTGTCCACGATACTGCAAAAACCCTCGGCCTTTTAACCCCTATTTACCCGACAAGGGTAGTATGTGTCTGTGTGCGTCTGTGTGTATCTGTCTGTACTCCAGCTGTCCCTACTGTGACTAAACACCTGTCAGTCCACTGTCTACTGTCCTCTGTCGCCTCCCTCAAAAAACAGTACTACCACTTGCCTCAATGTGCCGAGTGGCCACATCCATATATGTCTCTCCCAGAACCTCTCTCGAGAGAGAGGGGCAGAACGTCTTAAATCGTGTGTACTTTGCTTCATATTTAATCTCAAGCAGTGAACACTTGATTCTTAAAAGCTTTCAAAGTACGTTCGTCTGTTTCACACTATGTTATCACTAGGGAAATACAACTACAGCCAATAACAGTTGTATTTTCCGATGTATCTTACTGTATATAGAAAATACATCTTGAAACACAGTCTTCCTTCCCATCCAACACCATTCATTACATTGTCGCAATATGGCTTCCTCCTCTCTCCCCCATATTCCTTCGTAAACTAAGATTTCAGCTTCTGCCTTCTGTCCCCCTGACAAACAGCACCTGAGCACGACGGTACGTCCCCTTGAGTGTAACGGTACGACCCAAGGGTGTGACGACCGTCATAACTCAAGGCAGAACAGTCGTGCTCAAAGGTCTTACGGTCAGGCTCGAGTGACTCCCCGTCAATATGTAAAGGACTGATTTGGCTTTTAACAAATAGCTTACTTAAACCAACGTCATTCGCCAGCTCCCTTCTGGCGGCATTCTATGACTAGGGCTTCCCTTCCGAGTGATCTCTTTTTAAAGTCAAATGTTTCCTTTTCTCTCTCTCTATCTCATGTGTTCAATCTTTTCCTCCCGTCTGTTCATTTCTTCACACGGCCACACATTCAAACTTTATGTGTTCATTCCTCATACACTTGTTCATTCTCATTCACTCCAGTGTGTTTCTTTCTCTCGCATTTCCCAGGTTCCGAGTCTCTCTCTCTCTCTCTCTCTCTCTCTCTCTCTCTCAGCCTTCCACTTGAACATCTTTCTCCCCCTTCCCTCTCAAGTATTAACACCTCCGCTATTACATGTGTTCAATCCTTCTATCTCTCCCACGTATTCCTCCTCTCACTCTCACATGTTCCTTCTCTTACTCTCTCTCTCTCATGTTCATTCCCCATGTTTTATAGTTTAACGTACGTGTTAACATTCCTCCTCTTCCACATATTTATTCTTCCCTCCCACGTGTTCACTCTTCTCTCTCGCGGATTCTTAGCTCCCCATCTGTGTTCTTTCTTCTCCCCAACTCCACACCTCCGTGTTCATTCTTCTCCCCCGCGGATTCTTAACTCTCCACCTGTGTTCATTTTTCTCCCGACAGATTCTTAACTCCCCACCTTCGTGTTCATTCTTCTCCCCCGCGGATTCTTAACTCCCCACCTCCGTGTTCATTCTTCTCCCCCACAGATTCTTAGTTCCCCACCTCCGTGTTCAATCTTCTCCCCCATAGATTCTTAACTCCCCACCTCCTTGTTCATTCTTCTCCCTCATGGATTCTTAGCTCCCCACCATAGTGTTCACTCTTCCTCCCCCGGATGCTTACTGTTCCATCCCTGTGTTCATTCTTTCCTCTCACACGTAACAATTCCTCTCTCTCCCAGTTCAGTGCTCCCCTTTCAACATGTTCAGTCTCCCATTCCTGTGTTCATTCTTCCGTCATGGGTTCACTGTTCTCCATCCGAGGCTTTGTGCCATTTGTTCAGTCTACCCGTCACACGTGTTCATTTTTCCTGCCATGTTCAGTTTTCCTCTCCATGTTCGTTCGTTTCGTTCCTTTCCGTGTTCACTGTTCCTCCCATCCACGTACTCGTTCTTCTCATCCGTTGTTCATTCTCCGGCTCGCCCACCCCCTTCCCCCCCCCTCTCTCTCTCTCTCCCGTGTCCAACCCCCGTGTCCACTCGCGTGTCCCGGGCTGGCGTCTCTCTCATTTGTCGGCTCCTGCGATGCTGTCGGGGATAAGGTGAGATACACACGCGGGGACTCTGCCGTCACCAAAGGGCTCATCTCACACCTCCTCCTCCTCCTCTTCCTCCTCCTCTTCCTCCTCCTCCTCCTCCTCCTCCTCTTCCTCCTCCTCCCCCTGCTGCTGCTGCTGCTCCTCCTCCTCCTCCTCCTCCTCCTCCTCCTCCACTGCTGCTGCTGCTTCTCCTCTAGACTCCTGACAGCTGATGGGTTTATATGGGGTGCTTACTTCTAGGGCCTTGTTATAGGCACATATTGACGTGCACACACACACACAGACACACACACACACACACTCACACGCACACAGACACAGACACACACACATATAAACGTGTATAGGTGAATGAATAGAAAGATAGATGAATAGATATAGATAACTAAATACAAGTAGATATTAAACAGATAGATACAGCGCGTATATCACCTTTCCTAAAAAGCGACTAAGAGGGACGAGAGCCTAAGGCCCTGCAGCCGTCCACCCTCCTGTATTACCACCTTCCAAGAGAAGGAACACAGAGGAAGGAGCAAGGCGAGGATTAATTCCCCTCGAAGGATCATAATGTAACTCAATCACTGAGGCTCAGTTCCTGGGTCATTTGTGACACTGTATCCTTTGCGCGACCGTTAGTAGGATGGTTAGATAGGAACACGCTGCTCCAAACCATATATATATATATATATATATATATATATATATATATATATATATATATATACAAAAT
>JAYMFT010210585.1:0-11517 GCA_038088735.1 Panulirus argus
TATATATCGCTTTCTTTGGGAAACAAGACTATGGTGAAAATTTTAGACTTTCTAAATAAGCGCAACTTTTGAATGTCAACGTACCTTAGGGAGAAAGAATACACCTTTCTCTTTCTCATGGACGAGTTTTTGCATGCCAATACGCCATCTGTATACGTCATATATATTACCACACAACAGAACTAGTTTCCGATTCCCTTCCCTCCTTCGCCATGTATACTTACCACAGCGTACTCCCACCCATGTATCGTCGCCACATGGCAATATACAATTATATAATTGTGTGTGTGTGTGTGTGTGTGTGTGTGTGTGTGTGTGTGCGCGCGACTGCTTCCTCAGCCACATACCCACAGAGAATTTCAAACGTCAACCTGGGGTGCCCACCAACCACCAATGAAAACTTAACTACCGCTTAAATACCACAGTATAATAGAACCACCACCACCACAATCACCACAACCATAGCAACAGCTGCCTAGCAACAGCAACGAAAACAGAAGCAGCAACAACACAACAGTACCAGTGGTAGAGGCAATACAGCAACAGTAGTAGTATTAATACAGCAACAGCAGCAGCAACAGTTGCATGAGCGTAGCTACAATGGAAGCAGCAGCAGGAGCAGTACAGAAGCACCAGCAGTGTTACCCTCAAGGCCGCAAGTCACGGACAAAAATCCGCACAGAGGTCGGCACTTGTACGAGGAAATGATGAATTAATAAAAGACACATGGAAAAGAAAAGTAGTGTGTGTGGGGGGGGGGGTGTTAACCTCCTTACGTACCGCTAAAAAATAGTAAAACCATAAATTTCATTTACGCACATTAAGCGGCACATATAAAAAAAATGTTTTTTTAAGAGCAAATTTCATGGACATTGACTGATATGTGACCATGTAATGCCCACCCCAGAAACAAATACAAAAAATAAAATACTTTCTCGTGAACTTCGACCCCCTAAACAATAGTAAAAATAGCTCGAATCACAAATTCGTCTCGTGCGTGGTGGATGATTGCCGATCTTGGAAAAGGCGTCTGTGTGTGTAGTTTCCTCTCTAGACTGAGAGAGAGTGTAAGGAACACTAGCACAAAACATACACGCTTTTAGATGAGGAGGGGGAGCGGGTGTTTGACCTCTGACCCCTATGCAACCTTTGAAAAGACCGAGATAAGAAGAAAAAAGGCGTATTGAGCCAAGGTACATGCCTACCAAGGGTTCAAGTCAATCAGACCCAAAAATGAAAGAGAACGGCGCAAAACCTTCTTTGTCGGGAGGCAGAAGAGCACAGATGAAGAAGAAGAAGAAGAAGAAGAAGAAGAAGAAGAAGAAGAAAAAGAAGAAGAAGAGGAGGAGGAGGAGGAGGAGGAGTAGGAGGAGAAGCAGGAGGACGGTTTGCAAAAACAGCAACTCTTCCGCACAAAATGAGAGAACTGAAGGACTGAAACCAGAATAATGAGGAGGATGTGGAGGAGGAGGAGTGGGAGTAGGCGAGGTGGAGAGAGCAGGGCAGGAAAGATCAGGTCGACCCGCCATCGGTCGGCCAAGCCGACAACCGCCGCATTCCTTACTTTCTACTTCCTCACCCCACCCCACCCACCCCCACCAACCAGCCCTAGCCTCCTCCTCCCCCCCAACACTGAGCCTAAGCCCTAACCCACCTCTGACCCCCTCCGCAAAAAGCCAGCGTCAAACCCGACAAGTCACCACCACCGCCTGGGTGGCTTGGCTAGGTCGCGGCGTGTACCCGTTGAATAGGCCCATCCTCACAGTGGCTTGCAAACCACCAGACTGACTCGCTCGTATCTCCTACAAGACTGCCTACAGCACTGTTCCCCCCTTCCTCCTCCTCCTCCTCCTCCAAAGCCACTTGATCATAGCCACCGACAAAGCCATGGACAGCCTCCCCAACACGTCCGTCATCCTCACACACAACAGTACATACAAACACTTCGGTCCCAAAAAGCCAAAAAAAAAAAAAAAAATATGTCTCAGAAGCAACGTCGGAATCGTTAACTGAAGAAATTTGCATACGTGTACAGGCATGACATTCAAGTCAACCCGCCCCACAAAGGGAAGGTTAAACAGGAGAGGATGAAAAGGGAGAGATGATGGAAAAAAAAAAAGGAAGCCCCCAACCTTGCCTTGCCCCCAACTGGGAGAGGTCAAGACAGGTCAAGCTGCAAGTCGGAGACAATGCAGGAAGCCTGGAGACCAAGACACACACACTCAGGCTGCATGCATGAGGCAAGCATTCAAAAGATACAGTTATGAGAGAACCACTGATAAATACTGCATGACACGACGAGGCAGCAGTCTGGGGTGGGGGGGGGCGTAATTCACACAGCCAAATAAGGTAGTCAGAACTGAGGCAGGCTAGAACGAGGCAATCAGGACTGAGGCAATCAGGGCCGAAGACAATCAGGAGAAAAACACCAGGGGGAAAATATTACAGGAATAAAAGCAAGCGAACGAGGAAAGGACGAGAGAAGACAGAGGAAGGCCACAGAGACGATTGAGGGAAGAGGTAAAATAGAGAGAATGCAGCAAGGAGGTACGAGGAGCAAGCCAGACGACAGAAGACCTGCTGGTCTATGGCGAGGTTATCTACTGAAGGACAGTACATGGGAGACAGATGACCTGAGGGTCTGTGACGAGGGTATCTGCTGGAGGAGAGTACCAGTACTCTCCACACCTGGTCTAGGTAAGAGTAAGAGTGGGTTGAGAGAGGGCAGGCGGTGCGGTGCAACGGGGAGAGCATTATGATGGGCCCAGACCTCGAAGCTCACTCCCACCACTGCTACTGGAAGAGGCAAGTTGAGAGAGAGAAAGAGAGCGCAGTGGAAGAAGGGCACGGGTACATAAAAGGTAGGCAGAGGAGAGAGTGGAGTGAGTGAGAGAGCTGATAGGAAGACACACCACAGAGAGAGAGTGGTGGCGGCGGGTTGGGAGAGGAGAGGGTCCGTCGGACGGGCAGGACAAGAGAAAGGACATTAGAAAGTTGTGGGCCGCCGGCCAGACGAAACCGACCCTATGTGCTTGTGACCTTGAGCGCCACCGCTTCTCACCACCACCAGACTCACACACACACTTAGATTTCATATATATATATATATATATATATATATATATATAATTCGTGCATGTGAGTGTGTGTGAGTGTGTTTGTGTCTGGGGACCTGAATGTGAGTGTATGTATGTGCTTCTGTGTGTATGAGTGCATCTCTGTCTGGATGCACTTGTCTGGCCAGAGCCGGTTCCTTAGGAAATTCCAGGCGAGCCATTATTGGTCGAGGAACGAAGGGAACACAGACAGGGAGGGTTGATGATGGGCGTCTACTGGACGTGAGGGAGTGAGGGAGGGATACGCTACGTCAGGAAGATAACGTGCACTACGGCGAGGCAGGATAGCCTCACGATGCCCGCCACACGACCAAACCCCAACAACAAGCACCTGTTCCCCCTCCTCCCCATATATCCCTTTCTTGACCGATAAATACAGGTCCAGGTAACGGAAAACAAAAGAGGCGGCCGACTCGTTGCTAAAGACCGTGTACAAGAGAGGGTTCTGAGAGAGACAAGAGAGACAAGAGAAGCATTATAAAATAACAAAAGCCAACTCTACAAAGGGTATAATAGGACATAACGAGCAGGACCTGACGAGCCACAAAAGGAAACAAACCACAGCTAACAAACTGGCCCTGAGCTGAGAAAGGGGTTATGGGGATGACGAGTCTCCCGTACCTCAACCTTTCTGGCCACGACGATACGACCCTCGAGCGCGAACTTACGACCCACGGTCACGATGGTGCGACTCTTGTGCATGATGACATGACCTTTCAACCTGACCCTTCTGGGTAAGGTCAAAACGACACGCCATCACATCCTTGGGTCAGTACCGTCGCGCCCAATGGTCGTACCCGTTTCTTTCTCGAGGGTCGTAACGTCGTCGTTCTCAAGGGAGTCCGAGGAAGAGAGAAGTACGACTAAGAAAAAAGACTGTCATGAGACCAGCCAGGGGAAGGTGATATATTTGACCATGTGACATCCTCAGAAATCCGACCGTATCGTTAAACTGGAAGTACACAAAGACTGGGCTACTGCCACCACACGACCCACTGGACGACCACAGCCACGACCTGCATGACGACCGCGGCCACGACCCACAACAAGAACGACAACCATACGGGCCAGCCAGCGTCTGAAATTCCTTCACCTCTTGCGGTCACATGGGAACAAAAGGGTCAGGTCTGGCCCCCTAGTCTTGACAATGGCTTGGCCGGGTCAGGCTTGACGGAAGGTGGGCCTAGTCCGCCCTGACGGCCGGCCTGGGCTTGGCCCCGCTTGACGGAGCGTTCCCACTGCATTCTCCCCAACCTTCCCCTTGCCTTACACCCATCACTAACCTCCCCACATGAACCTCCCCCTCGCCATACACTCATCTCCCCCACGGCCCCTCCCTCCATTCAAGCCTCGCCGCCCTCCGACCGCAACATACCCAAAGGCATGACACTATCCTGCCCTCGCCCCCACGAAGGGACACATCCCACCCATTTAAGGCATCCTAGAGGTCAGGACCCAAAACCCTCTCCCTTTCTTCCCCCTTAGAACACCATTCCTTCCTCCCCCACCGCTTAATCTTGACCCTCTCTCTCACCTCCTCCTCCTTCCCCCCCCTCCCCATCCCCAGGTCACTGGCCATGACCCTGCGTATTATCCGTCCCTCGCCGTCCAAATCCCGTCGTCATGGGATCCTAAAATCCCTCGCGACCTGTCGAAGCCCCACGACGGTTCCGACGGTTCACACGTCGCGATTACTGGGTAACTGGCGAACTCTTATGGTCGTTTACCACCCTCACTGCTGTCGTGTGTGTATTGTCCCTATACACAGGGGGGACAGTGTGTCGGTGTGGGTGTGGAGGTGTACTCTCACATACGTACACCCGAGAGTAACGCGGGGGAATGTGGGTGGGGGGGGGGGGTAGACCAAATGCTCTCGAGGTGAGTCAGTGATGAGGCGAAGAGTACCGCAAGTCAAGGCCATACGTAACTACCGATTGACGTGCCTCTCGTGTGTGTGTGGGAGAGACGGCCGGCCTCCCTCTGCCCTCCAGACGTCAGCCTGACCTTCGCATGGCCCGCCATGAGGTCACGCCTGGAGGAGGAGGTGTGTCAAGAACAGATGGGTGGAGCCAGCAAGCCCCCGTCAGGAGAGCACGTGGGAAGGACATATGACGAGCAAACACGACGGCGATCCACGACGGGGGGTTCCCATCCTGAAGGTGACGATGTCCTTCGGTCGAAATTCTATCCGCGGTAGGGAATGGATAGTAGAACATAATCGCACCTACCCACCACCCAACCCACCGCTTCCTCCGGCTCAACAGCCGATAAGAAAAAAAAAGGGACCATTTCGTAAGAAGAGAGTATATCGCCGCGGGAATTCCATACGAAACTGTGACTGGAGAAACATCCGCTAACTATAGAGGGCGTCTGGAGGGAGAGGGAGGGGGAGGCCCATGCCTCATAATACAGGAGGGTTAGAAGATGGATTTACATAGGAAGGGTCAGGATCATGTGTGAGTGGAGAGGGGGTGGGAGGCAGCTGGGGTGGTGGTGGAGTCAGCCAGGCGACGCCTCCGCCGTCAGTAAGGGTCAGAAGGAGGAGGAGGAGGAGGAGAGGTCTCCTGACGTGACAATGGCTCAGGTCCCCCGGCCGGACCTGAGGACCGGTCGGTCGAGGGGGGACCTGAAGGTGACTCTGACCTCCAGACGACACAGACCAGCCTCACCCCCCCCCCCCAAATCCCCCGGGCCGCTCACCTCCGGAAGCCGCGCCGGTTGCTAAGGTGTTCCGTCTGGCCCCTCGCAACCCCCATCCCCCCCCCCCCTTCGTCAACCTGGGTGTCGTAACTATCGACCTCCTCCTCCTCCTCCTCTCCTTCTCCGTCTGGGGAGCTCTGGCTGCCGTAACCACGACGTGGTCATAACACTCTAGCGCTTTACACCTGTCGTATTAAATCTGTATACACGTAAACAATACGACTGTAAACTGTACACAAAATAAGGTCAGGTAAACACCCAACACCCCCCTCCCCCCCTCCCCCTACATGGTTGTTAGTATGCCAGCCGCTTGGTTCTTACGTCACCCCATATGGCACTCACACTGCCCTCCACGTGATTGCTGCGTTGGGAATAATAATAATAATAATAATAATAATAATAATAATAATAAATAATAATAATAATAATAATAATAATAATAACCCCCACCCCACCAGTCCACGACAAGTCGCTGTCCACCACGACCCCAACACAGCTGTCATCCACGACACCTTTTCCCCCTCGTCCACTACGCACTGGCGTTGACCGCTACCCTCTTGCGGTTAGCGCTACGCAGCAGTTGCGAGCGTTACCTACTAGCTAGCGGCGAATGCTAAAGACTAGCGATGAGCGCAAAGGTGCTTCCGGTGAGCGCTTCCTACTATCCCAGCCTCAGGGCAAAATCTCGTCGTAGGTAGATTGGTAGGTAGGATGAAAGGTAGGCAGGTAAGTTTGGTAGGTAGGTAGGTATGCATGGGGGACGGAAGGTTGGTAAGTAGCCAAGTGGGAAGTCCGGTAAGAACGAAGGAAGGAAGGAAGGAAGGAAGGTAGGTAGGTACTCCGCCCGCAACACTGACATAATAACACACTTACGATGGAGGCCAACGTACTCGGCCCTCTCCCCCTCCCATCCCACGGGCCCGTCCCACCCAACTTCTTCCCACTCTTCTATCCCATCCCATGAGCCACCCCCTATCCTCCTATCCCATCCCTGGCTTGACCTCTCCACCTGAATCCCTCACAGCGGCAGACAAGCAGTTAATAAAAGAAAAAAAATAATCCACTTCAAGTTTCTATATATATAGAGGAGACACAGACTCAGTGTCTCAAGTTTCTGCCTTCACAGACAGAGAGAAACAGACAGGAATCTCGCATTTCCAGGTCAAGGGGAAACAGACAGGTACTGCACGTTTCTAAAAGTCATAGAGATAGAGACGGGTATCATATTTCTGGGACAGAGAGACAGAGAAGAGAGAGAGAGAGAGTAACCAAGTTCTATTTCTCGGTCTGTTGTGAGGAACACCACACAGTAACCTCGTCATGTGTCTGTGTCTGTGAAGATGAGGAACAGAAAGAGAGACAGTCCACTCACGTGTGGTTGGTTCATCAGATTATTCCCCCCCCCCCTCATAAGGGCCCCCCTAACTGCGGTGACAGAGCGGCAGTTTCTCGTGGGTTTGCCCGAAGCAAAGCCTCCGTTTCCCACACTTGGGAAGGGGCGGCACCGGTTCCAAACCCCAGGCATGATGGGTGAAAATCATATGTATACATACGCGTTAATAACCACAGGTCCAGAAGAGGGCAACATAGATGGTACCAGAATTATGAGAGGTGAATTACAGGGAAGGGCCAGGGGCCTTAAAATTCGTCTATCGTGGAAGAGAGAGAGAGAGAACAGTAAGGGGTGACCTGATCACAACCTTCAAGTTTAGAATGATGAAACTGTGAATGCATACAGGATACAGATGTCTGAAATGTTGTAATGATGGCAGAGAAAGTTACAGAGAAGGGGTCCCACGAGTGTAGAACACCCTCCAGTGTGGGTCCCCCCACGCGTGTAGAACTTCCCCCTCCCCCCCTTCCCCCTCCAGTACAAGCAGGTAATTACAACTAGGCAATTTAACATGATCGTCAAAGCAATGCATAAATTACAGACACAAAAACTCAAGACACAATGGGAGGTCGTTGTGGCTCCTGGTGGCATCTTTAAGAAGCCAGAGTTTTATCTGAACGCCATATCCGATTCAGCGTAATTCAATCGCGGTCGGAAAGCTAGTTAACAAGCAGTTGGCTAATGACTGCCAATTAAAGGGAGGGAAAAAGGGGGGGGGTTGGATTTCATTCCCTCGGTCTAACTACCTCGGAACACAACGGTAAGACCCTGGAGTACGACGGTACGATCGTCCAGCGCGACGGTACTAGCAAGAGGGAGTGCGACAAAACAGGAGGGGCGAAAAGGAGGTGTGGGTCGTGCCTGGGAACCACCACACTTACCGACACGACCACCAAACGCAGCACCACCCTACCACACAACCCTGCACTTGAACCTTCTGACCCCTAATCCTTCCCCTTTCCCATCTCTCTCTCTCTCCCAATGGGGAGAAATCCCCAACCCCCCCTATTACCAGTAGTGGCAACTAAGCCCCCCCCTCTCTCCACCCCTCCCCCCCTCCTGGTGGTAGGGGTGTTGGACATGCCGACGGTGAAAGCCCGAGTGAGTCAGTGACCCTCCCTCGCCTGGGGTGGGGGGTGGGGTGGGTGGCCATGGTGGGGCGCGGGGCAGGGACAGGGAAGACACACAGACAGACAGGCAGACAGAGACAGAGAATATACATACGAGAGACAGTCATGAGGCAGGGCTAAGAAGAGAGTTCCTTACTGCGACTACCTGCTACGAGAGAGAGAGAGAGAGAGAGGGGGAGAAAAAAGAGAGAGAAAGAGAGAGAGAGCAGTGTGGGGTCGGGGCGGGCTGGTTCGGCTACATAAAGAGCGGCAGGTTAACGCTTACAGAGAGGCACAGGAGAAAACGCCTGTCTAAAAATACTGGAAAAACCAGGAAGAGTGCCGGACTCACATACACACACACACACACACACACACACATACACACAAAGGACGTAAACAACATCAGGAAGCTAGGGGTGATGAAGAGGAAGGAGGGGGGGGGTGAAGGAAGTGATGAGAAGAGAGAGAAATAAGAGAAAGTAGGGGAGCAACACCACAGCAGGAAACGCAACCCCAACAGTGCAGAGTTGCGTTATCGGGGGGGGAGGGAATATGGGAGAGGGTGTAGTGGGGGCGTGGTGGGGGTGTGGAGGGGGTGTGGTGGGGGAATATAAGAGGGGAGGAATGTATGTAAATATGGGTAAACAGGGAATTCTGAGGGTGTGGAGAGCAGGCGTCTCTCCATACGGTGGTCCCTGACAGTGCCCCCCCCCCACCACCACCAGTGCCACACACACCACACGCCATCGCCCTCTACTCCACACGCACACACACACACACGCACGCACTATCGAACACCATCTCGATAACCTCCTCAGCTGCGATGAAAAAAAATATGTATGACGTGACCGGGGGCTAATTTTCTCCTCGTCTGGGGTAGGGAGGGAGGGAAGGAGGTGGAGAGGTGGGAGTGGGCCTTTCTCTCGTGTTCCCCAGTGGATGTGGTTCACACTAGGGGGACGGCCAGGTGTAGGGGAGACGGGGGGAGGGTACACCTCCCTCCAAACGTCCGCATTCCTTCCCTTCAGGTTCAGGTGGTAGTGGTGGCGGTCAGGTAGAAGTCAGGCGGTGGTCAGGTCCTGATAAGTCACCAGGCACTGTCTCGCCTGCTCTAAGCACAGACCCCCACCCCCAGAGAGGCATCCTCCCTACAACCCCCCCCCCTTTCCCCTCCCCGGAACGGATCCCCATGCAACGGACTGCTGCCTCCTTCCACACACCCCACCCCACCCCCATACGCACGACTCCTCCTAGCAGACGAGACAGCCTAGTCGTTCCCTACCCTCTCGATCTACGAGCCCACCTCGTCCTAGTGGAAAACATCGACTCGTAATGCATCTCTCTCTCTCTCTCTCTCTCTCTCTCTCTCTACACACACACACTGAGCCTACTACCATGGCCTGGTAGTAGACAACCCTGGGGTGTACACAAGCTAAAAATAGGCTTCTAAGTGCTTCCCCAAACATACAATGCGTCCGTAAGGATCACAAAGACGTCGTATCACTGCGAGCAGAACAACCTTAGCGGCGACACTCACTATCTATCGTCTCTCGCAAACAGAAAGCAGAGGGGCTGAACTGACTCCAGCCAGCAAGAAACAGACAGATAGATACGCCAGGCAAACATTCCGGCTAAAGAAGAATAAGACAGAAGTAGATGGTGTGGAAAAAGTTTGATAAGACAAGACACAGATCCACAGAGCTGAACAGACAGAAGGAAATGAGACGCAGACTTGGGGCCGATGGACGTACAAGACAGACTGACAGACAGAGGGGCACAGAAATACAGCCATGGACACAGGAGGGCACTGACGCCCCCTATGACGGCTGTGACGCCCTCAAAACGACAGTGACGCCCCCCCCCCCTGGACTAAGTCCATCACCCCAGGTAGAGATGGAGGAGGGATGCTGGAGGGGGAGGCAGGGACGAAGGGGTTAGGGGTGTTGGAGAGGGGAGGGAACGAGAGGGCGGGCGGGTCACTCCTCCTACTGAGCCTGGCGGAGACAGCCGGATGCTGAGTCATCAAAACAGAAGCACAGTCACCAGCAACCACACTGCATAGTACAGCAACAACAACAACAACAACAACAACAACAACAAAAGCAGCAGCAGCAGCAGCAGCGAGAACAACAGCAACAAAAACAGCAGTCCGCACTAATAGCCACTGACCTTTCATCACCTGCATTAACTACCACTTACCTTAACGTCCGCACTAACGACCACTTACCTCACTACCGGCACTAACTACGGCTACGGCCACAGAGCAACAATGCAGACCTCCCCAGGTTCAGGTATGAGGTGATGAGGCCCTTGGCTGACAACCAGACCCATGGAAAAAGACCCCGACCTCCAACTACACTGACACCTGACGATGCTGACGACCTAGGTCGAGGCCCCATTACCCAAGCTAACTACCTCATCCGACCAAAAATACAGATCCTCCCATGACCTCTCAAGACTCAAGGTCCGTGACGTCAGAGGGAATACACCAATATCTTCCTCCATGACGTCAAGGACCACTCGTGACGTCAGGAGTACCTATCGATGACGACATGAACCATCCAAAATATTCTGATTACGTCATATGCGACATCACACCTCGTCACAACATACCCAGAATTACTTAAATATCTTCAACATTTTCTTGTTTTACGTTGGAGACTCCAGTCATGGACGAAAGTCCACATCAAGGCCGGGCCTTAAATTGGAACACAGAGACGTTAGCGAGAGGGAGAAGGAAAAGAGACAAGGGAAAGTATTTACGAATTTCGGAGGAAGGAAAAAAACCGGTCTGTCAAAATGAGGCAGGTAACAGTTACCGGGAAAGGCATGTGAGGGTAGAGAAGACTTCAAAAGCACCGACTACAGAATACCTGATATGTCCACACACACACACACACACACACACACACACGTGGAGTAGTGAAGATGCACCACAACGATAGACTTCAAGACCAAAATAGCAAACACTTACCCACCCAAGTCGACAGCGACAGGTGGTCAGCTTCACTATGTGCTTACCTGCAAGAACAAATAAAATTCATTAATATATGAATAACTAAACCTAAACAAATATGTGAGAATATATATATATATATATATATATATATATATATATATATATATACACACACATTAGGGTACTACTATGTAAGAATGGTGGTGTGCATATCAACACCGTCCCTCTAGCGACAAA
>JAYMFT010210596.1:0-11516 GCA_038088735.1 Panulirus argus
CACACACACATATATATATATATATATATATATATATATATATATATATATATATATATATATATATATATAAACAGACGTACTTAAACCTCGACTGCATTTGAGTTTAGGAAGATAGGACGTTATGTTGTGCGCCATTAATTGTTATAGGCTTTAAACCCAGTGACTACATTTTGACTGGTTTGGTCGACCCTACTTGAGGTTATATACTGAGCTGCTGGAGGAGGTCCAGAGGAGGGCAACAAAGAGTGCAGTAGAAGTATGGGAACTAAGCCAAAAGAGAAGGCTGGAAGAAAAGACGGCAGAAGTTAAACGTGATAACTTTAGAAATTCTCCAATTAGGTTTGGTGAGGCGAACTATTTGAACTCGAAACGACCAATTGAGCTGATGGAATCACAGGAAACTATCGCACCGAGAGGTGTGGGTTGCATGGAACAAGTTAGGAGAGGGAAACTGTAAATACAGATGGTATAAGTAAGTTTAAAATGTTTTACGGTACAAAATTAAGATAACAGATGGAACCAGTCGAGTGTAGGATATCAATTTCCCCCTTATCCCTCACCCGCCAGTATTGCGCAGAGAGGTAACCACTCGATGTTGCTGGCCACAGACTAAGTCTGTATGTGTCTTTTGCTGGTCACAGACTGTTGAAGTCTGTTAGTGTCAGCTGCTGGTCACAGACTGTTGAAGTCTGTTGCTTGCTGTTAGTCACAGACTGTTGATGTCTGTACCTGTCTGCTGCTGGTCACTGATTGCTGAAGTCTGTTAGTGTCAGCTTTTGGTCACAGACTTCAGACTTTTAAGTCGAAATGGGTCGAATAAGACCAGAAACTAATGTTTTCATCTAATTGCCTCATTTATCAGGAGCAATTAACCAAAAATTTATTATTTTGGAATTAATTGTTCGGTCATGGCATTGATTAGCCTCAATTGATCACTGGGTAATTTAGCTTGCCCAGCCGTTTGGGACATATAAGAAAAACAATTTGTGCTGAAATGGGCTATTGATTTAATGTTCGTTTATATAAGCATCATCGCCAATCAGCTTACTGGTGTAAGTCCGTTCACTAAATATGGTTAAGACGTGTTTCATTAAAGACCAGCAGATTCGGGCCTTCCGGGCCCTCATCTGAAAGCTCCTGCGGGCGAGCTTTTCATGATGTAGGTAAAATATATTATAAACCTTTCCCATAAATGTAGTATTACACCCTGAAGTCAGCAATTTTTATCCTATTAAAGAATTAAGTGAATTATTGGCATCTGTGTTTGAGGGTTAATCATCGTGCCTCTGGTAAATTCCTCAGAGTGTTTACAGGTAAACAGGACCGTCTCTCTTTATAGTATGGATTAACATTTAGTCGCATATAGGGCTAAGGGACGAAGTGTGATACCGGACCCACTCCCTGAATGAAGTAATTCAAATTCATCACTCGCTCTTCTGAACGGCGTGTCACAGCAACACCTCGCAGAGATTGGGAGAGATTTTGCATCTCCTCCCCTGTTTTCCACGGGGTGAAAATAACACGAGAGAAAGGCGAGGGGGGGCCTTGTGCCTGGTGCCCCACGCCCGTGTTGAGTCGCCTAGGGAGGGGAATCGGTAATGATCGTGCAAGGGTGGACAGAGAGCCAATTTGTTACGGCCTTTGGTGGTGGTGGGAGGAGGAGGAGGAGGAGGTCAGGAAATAGAATCTCGTTCAAAAGCCAGTGGGATTGGAAAGATCCGACGGGGTTTTTTCTTTTGTCGAAGAGCTCTCATTGTGGAGGATTGTTCCCTGGCATTCGGTGTGTGCAAACCTGGATGCGTGGTATTAAGGTGTCGACACGACCACAGTTGGTTTGTTTAAGATTAGACCGAATTTTCTGTGTGATTTGAAGTCGTTTTTTGTTCTGCCATTGTCTGTAGTGCGCAGGCGCAACTGAAGATAGAAAACGGATTCAAAATGCACCAAACTATATTGGTAAAGAGAGAGAGAGAGAGAGAGACGGGTCTCCTTTCTTTGGAGAGTTGGCGAAGCGTATTTGATGCAGGACGTGTGGGACACAGGTCTTAGCTACACCAGTACAGTGGGACAGCAGCGTCACTAAGATTTATATATATATAAATTTCTCTCCGTCTCCTAGCAAGGCGAAATATCTCCACCAGTGAAAGCCTAGGTGTTGATGTCGTCAGCAAAATCTCGTTTCAAAAGGTTATTAAAAATGCCCTTTGGACTTGGCGCAGATTCCTTTGTTATCGTCTCCCATGGCGCAAAACGTTTAGATTGAAGGAGGTTATTTATAACGTCAAGCGGCTTCATAGAAAATGAGACGGACTGCCTGTAGTAACAACAGGACAGATTCCTATTCTTCTTCTTCTTTTTCTTCTTCATAATTATTATTGTTATTATTATTAGTATTATTATTATTAATATTATTATAATTATCATTTTTATTATTACTATTAATTATTATTATAATTATTATTATCATTATTATTATTATTATCATTATTATTATTATTATTATTACTGTTGTCATAAACCAGCACAGAATCAAGTGGGGCCTTCCCTCCTCCTCATTAGGTTTGCATAAGGTAATGTGAAGAGGTACATGAAAAGCCATCCTTAGCCAGTGATACAATCGAGAGGTGAAATAGATGACGTATGTCCAGACATCAGCGCCATATATTTTCCAAAGCCCAAAAGTATTCGTTCGTTTCTACTGGTAGTGCCATACGTATAACTCGCCTTCCAAGCCATGTGAAAAACTAGTGCATTTAGCGGTCACTTGAAAAATACTGTACAGCTATTAAGGTGGTCGGGTTTTTGAAGATGTTGGTGCGGGTGACCTGGAAATGATTTGAGTGACCTGGTATTTCAGTCTGCAAGTCGATCGAGTGAATGAGAATCAATATAATTTCCAGAGATTTGAGGCTTGACTCGAGCAGTGAGGAGGGAGAGGTTAGTAAATATGGCTTATAAATATACAGTCTTTAAAATTGCAATTTTTTACACGAGTTTTTAAAAAGTTAGGCGAAGCAACTGTAATGGAAGTAGTTAAAAATGTCGAGTCTGCTGGAGATGAGAGAGCGGGAACCGTGAAATGAAACGGACCCGCAAGAAACAGCTGAAGCTGCGCAACGATACAAAAGACGTAATTATTTATAGTTTGGCATTACGATGTATTTATCCCATGGTCGAATGGGTTTGCCCTCAGATGTAAAGAGTACACTGCTATGTGTGCACTGTGCCTGTGACCGTAGTCATGATAGTACTTTGTGTCACTTGGCTGGCAAAATTCGGCCTGAAATTGGAACGAGCCAGGTGATTTTATAGAGATAAATATTTTTCCCCAAGGTAGCCTGACGGGACCTGCTAATGTACGCTGTTGTCTTATAGCAGAAAGGGCTGTAATTGGATTCGTGTATTTCTTTCTTTAATGCTGGGAGAATAGGAGACAGAATGAAGCATTAACTCCGTCTCAAATGAACCCAGCCAGCGCCGGGAGAGGTTTACGATTGCCTCTGCGTGCAATGTTTTGAAGCCGAGAACAATGGGATTTTTGGAAACACCTTTTTCGAAATAAAAATGCGAAAAACCTGGCAAGTTGGATTAGGATGTGCTGGAAAGAGCATATGAAGTAATATATATATATATATATATATATATATATATATATATATATATATATATATATATATATATAGTTTTGAAAGAAAACGCAAAAGTAAGAACAGAAATCGATCTATCGCGTATGCAAATGATTAGGTTTTGTTATAAGAATGTAGAAGCTAAAGATTTGTCATGGCTTAGCCTAGCGGAGACCCTTTGCTTCAGAGGCCCAGACCCTTCCCGCTCTCCTCTCCACTATTTAAGAGTAAAGTTACTGTTCACTGTCAGGAATTAGAGGCAGGCAAGACCTGGTCACTGCTCAGTATTGGAGGGCGGATGGAGTTTAGTGTGCTGGTTACTGCTCACTTTCGGAAAGGAAGATTTGTAGAGCTTGGCCACTGCAGGGAAGAAGGCTCGGTAGGGCGTGGCCGCTGTTGAGAAGGATGGCTGGGGCCTGGTAAGTTGGGTCGTTAGGAGCTGGTCACTGCCAGTTAGGTGAGTCGTTAGCACCTGGTCACCACCGGTAGGGTAGGTCGTTAGAAACTGATCACTGCCAGTAAGGTGGTTCGTTCGGAAGTGGTCACTGCCAGTAAGGTGGGTCGTTAGGAACTGGTCACTGCTGTGAGGAATGTTGGAAGGGCCTGGTCACTGTTAGTGAAGATGTTTGGTCACTGTCCGGAAGGAGAATCGATCAAGTTAATCAGATATCATTGGTCACCCAAAGCAGCCACGTATACCTAAAACTATTTATAGATTTGCGTAAAAGTTTAAGCTAAAGTGTTGTGATATACTTTAAAAACACCAGAAGCACCCCAAAGACCTAGCTAGCCATCACCTTGCATGTTTTTCACCTTTGACGGAGACTTGAGTTGGGACCCAGCGGCTGGTGGAGTGGCTGCCGACGACACCAAACCACCAGGAGCCAACTGGGCTCACGCGCGCTCCACTGGTCAAAAGGAATCTGTAAATAACACCACCACCGGTGTTATTTGCACCCTGGGGATGGGTGTCGAGAGGCGTAAACACACCAGCGACAAGGAATTCCTCAAGGAAGGGGGGTGTTACCTGTCCTTGCTTGAGAGAAGATTAAGGATAGGTGGCAACGAGATGTATAAAAACATTTTAGAATTCATTTTTATGGATATGAAATAAATACGGACACTGCTAGTAATTGTGATATTCTATGAATGAGAAGAAAAACGTATTTAAACAATGTACTGCGCATAATAGCCACTTCGGCCGAGTATAAACATAGATTTTACTAGGATAGAACGTTTTAGCGATTCGTGTGTCCTGCCATCTATCGGCGGGCGGGAAAGTTAACTACGTGCTCGCTAACTTATAAAGATTTGTAGCCTTGACAGCCAAAAGTGGTAAGTCAAAAGTTTGCAGACTTACAAACCGCAGGGAATATACTATCCTCATGTATCTCTCTCACCTCAGGCGCCTGGTGCTCCCCTGCCTCAGCTGGGGTGTTCCTCCCCTGCATGGTGCTCGGGGTTTCTCCCCTGCCTGGTGCTCAGTATCCTTCCCTCGCTTGTGCTAGAATTCCTCCCCAGCTTGGGGCTAGGATCCTTCCCCTGGCTGGTACAGGGTGTCCCTCCCTTCCCTAGTGCTGGGGATCTTCCCCTGCCTGGTGCAGGATGTCCCTCCCCAACAACATTTAGATTAACATCTTGTCTCTCTCTCTCTCTCTCTCTCCTCCCCAGCCACCCGCCTGCTGTCTGGTGCTGGGGGCGGCGGCGGCGGTCCCCTGCAGTTCGCTGAGCCGCGCTACTGCCTCCTGCTGGCGGAGGACGCCCCGCCGGCACTCAGGATCGCCCAGGTCTCCGCCTTCCACAAGGACGGTCAGTGCTCTACTACCTTGTACTCTTAGGAAATGTATAGGCAAGTGTGTGATGTGTAGGGGTAAACTTTATTATACATTCACCTTTTCATTTTCATTGTGTGTGTGTGTGTGTGTGTGTGTTGGAGTCTACCACACGTATGTATAAAGAAAATATGCTGATTTGACTTCATCTACGGGTGAGTCTTTGCGATCATTTACTAAGAGCTTATCCAGTGAATTGTGCAATGTAACTTTTCCTCCTCTTTCCCCACCCAGTCAATCTACAGCAACTCCCCAACTAGTAAAATCGCTGATTTCGATGTGTTATTCTCCTCTCAGTCTAGTTTGGATGATGCTGCACCTACGTACTCCTCGTCTTCCCATTTCCTCCCACTGGACCAGCACCCTGTCCAATATACTCCTGGCGCAAGGTCTTCCGAGATCTCTGTCACCCTTTAAGTGGGCAGATCGAGTAGCCTTGTTGGTGTACCCCCCTCGAAGCCCTAAGGGACTGTGTCTCTTGAACTTGCTGTGATCTTTGCCTCCCTATTTCGCCTCTGATTAAAAAGCCGAAACATTATACCTTATTCTTGGGAGGCATGGGTCCGTGCAACCCAACCTTACAAAAGGAGACCGTTCGAACCCACCTCCAACTATCGTCCAATCGCTTCCACTCTTGTTGTCTTCAGAGGCTTCGAAACCCTTCCATTCCCGTCTTTCGGACTACCGATATGGCTGTCTTCTCTCCAGATATCCATCAGGTCCTCCTCTTTCAAGGATTAGTTTAATCCCTCGTCGCGACCCTTGACAACATCTCCCAAAGCAGTTGACTCGGGTCTGCCATAACTCTTTCTTTCTCTCAAGTCCCTTTTGGTTCCTCAGCGTCTCTCTGTTTCTCTTGGTGGCACATCTTCTCCTCTATTTGGTCTCCACTGTGGTAGACTGTAATGGGACGACAGTCCTCCCTCTTATCCTCTTCCATCATTCTCTTTCGCCTGCCTGTCCCTTCTTCCTATCTTTAACGTCGCTTCTCCCTCTTCTCTTTCTTCTTCTTCCGGACCTCCACCGTGCCTTTAGGAATCATCGTTGATATGATAATCCCCTTTGATCTCCTGAATGGAAGTTGAAAACTCACGGTAATTGCATGTACAATTGCAGTCCTCATTTCCTTTGGTACCTCGTACACTTTACAGTCCCACAGAGAGAGAGAGAGAGAAAAAAAATAATAATTATCTGGTAACGAGAGGGTTCATCCTCATAAGAATATAGTTAATTGCCGTAGAGCAAAGAAATTACAGTAACTGAGCTGCATAGTAATTAAATACACTTGATGATAAAGGTTTGGGTTATTAACAGTGTCCTTAGTGAGCTCAACTCCCTCGAAATGAAAGAAAATTTTAAATCAGCAAGGACATTGTGCCTTAAATAAAGTTTAGCCCCTTTGAACTTGGTGGTACAAACCTTGAGCACAGTTGGCATGGCCCTTGACCAAAGCTGAAAAGGGGTCAGGTCAAAGGCCGTTGACCAGAGCCTTAAATGAGGTCAGGTCAAAGGCCAGGCCACCATCGTTCCCAAAGGGTCATATATATATATATATATATATATATATATATATATATATATATATATATATATATATATATGTGTGTGTGTGTGTGTGTGTGTGTGTTCAGGAGCCGTATTGGCTTGTTTCAAGGGGTCTGATATGACTTGTGCTTTGGTCCTGTGAACTCCGTCCTGTCAGCCACAGCGTCATATATGAATCCAATTTTGAGGAAGAGAAAAAAAAATACTCTTCACTTATTGGAAGTCATGGCCGGGATCAATTTCGTGTGTGTGTGTTGTGTGTGTTTTTACGCCCTTCAGGTAATCGAGTAATATTAATCAACGCGACTTTTCTTCATTTGCTTGAGCAGGAGAGCAGAGAAATATTGTCCTGCTGAAAGGGAATATCCTTGAGATCTGGAATAAAATCAGAGCGAGGGGAAAAACAGGGATACAAATATAACTGGGATTAATTCCAAGAAGAGTTACAGTCAGATTAATGAAAAGCGTCTAGGGGTCTAACGTGCTCTGCTCTCATGGTGAGATTGTCAGTGTTAGGATCGCCTGGACACCGGTTGAACAGAAGAACACACAGACACACACACACACTGTAAGAAATGGGTCAATCGGGAAAATTTATGGTCCGTTTGATGAAAGATTTTGAGAGTTGCAGATCAAACAGGATCATTGCTTGTTAGGTGAGAGGGGAGAGTGTGGAGAAAGGCAGAGACTTGAAGGGTGAGAGATCATAATCAAAAAATATGTAGGTTGATAGTCTGTGGCGCCAAAATTATCATTAGTTAAGCAAGAGATAGACGTAAATCACTGTCTTTCTTTTTTTTTTTTTGGGGGGGGCGGTGGGTGGGGGAAGGGAGGGAGGGAGTCCTTGCATCAGACGAAGAGGAAAATGGACAAGAAGGAAGATATGGCCGTTCAGATATCATTGGAGGCTACAGAAGTCCTGGAAACAGTGTAAGAAAGGAGACTCGGTGGGTTATGACCTGAAGACATGAAGGAGTGACTGTAGTCACGTTCAGTTTGGAGTCGTCTGGCCAGCAGGTACTTAGGCAACAGTAGTAGTTGGTAGAAAAAGTGGCGCAAGATAGAATTAAAGACAGGCAGTGTCGGGATAGAGGCGTCCAGCAGATGAAGTGATTGCTGATAAAATGAACAGAGCTCCCTCTCAACTGGAAAGGAGATTGACGTAGTGGAAAAGGAGAGAGAGAAGAAAAGAGAGAGATTGAGTGAGTGAGTGTGTGAGTGAGTCTGCTTCCTCCAACATCTCAAAGTCTTTCAGTTTGCCATACATCTGCTTGATTACTGGAGGGCGGCTGGTCGATGCGTTATAGTCTGGTCGGGTAGTAAGACTTATTTTGCGTTACGTTTTTCGCGGACTAGTTTGTTACGGAGAGCTTATGTAAGAGGTGGGTCAGTATTTCTGAGTGTGTCCTAGGACGCGCCAGCCTGGTCGAATTTTCACAGGTCCATCGATGAGGAAGCGAAGTTAGCTAACTTCCATAATTGATGCTGTTTTAGTCTTCTCAGTTTTTGTTTATAGAGGTTGAAGTGAATAAAGGCGAATAAAGATATACAGAAATGCTAAGAGGAGAGACATGTGAAGTAAGATATGTAAGACAAAGCGAGAAAGAGAGAGAGGGATAGAATCAAAGAGAAAACGGTGGAAGAAAAGACCTGGATACAGATAGCTGGAAGAAACAAAAGAATTAGAGAAAACGGATAGGAGAGAGGCGTAAATGATGAGAGACTGATACATTTACGTAAGAAGAAAGAAACATTTAGATAATAGCATCACCACGAGGACACAGAGGAAGAGACTTCAACCGAATCTGTTCGAGTGCTGATTGTCAAAATCATGCGTAAAATATCAGCCAGTGAAAAACAATGACAGAGGAAATGTTGCTTAGAGAGTACAGAAAACGTAAAGATACGCAGAGGAAAAGAACATGAAATAACCCGGGAAATTAGAATATGTGAGCAGATAAAAAGACGAAGATGTAGACTCGCAAAAATACAAGGGTAGAAAGAGAATCTGGGAAGTGGGGCATCCGTAGATGATGATAATAAATGAGGACGAAAGAATGTGATAAAACGCCCAAGACAAGAATAGCAGAATATCGCAGAAAAGAGAACTATGAATGAGAAGTGACTACTACACAGAAAACGGAAGGGAAAAAATTTTGTTGCGTCAAGACAGAAAAACAAAAGGGAGACAGAAAATGGGCGGGAGATCAACTCGTGTTCTCTCGAGATGGGGAGAGAGACACGTTGACAGACAGAGTGGAGACAGATGGTCAGAGATGGAGACGTGGTGGCAGATGCCTGGGTCGGACGGGTGAAAAGGCGAGAGGACAAGCGCATGAACACACACACACACACGAGGCCCAACAAATTGGTTACCAAGGCGCTCCCCAGTGTTAGTGTTGGCGGGTTCGATTCCAGTTTTGAAGAACACTGAAACAACACTGACTGAAGAACACTGACTCAACTGTAACAAAATAATTCAGTTGAAACTAAAAAAGAAATCAACTGTAGCTCAAAATCAACCGTAACAGAATGATTCAACTGTAATCCAATATAATTCAACTGTAAAATAATCGAACTTACTCATAATCAACCGTAACGTAAACTAATTGAACTCTAGCTCAAAGTAACTCGGTTGTGACACAGAACAATTCAGCTGTAGCTCAAAATAGTCCAACTGCTACTCAAAACAATTCAACTGTAACTGAAAACAGGTCATAATTAGCTTAAAGTAATTCATTTGTAACTATAATTCAACTGCAACTCAAAATAATTCAACTGTAACTTAGTATCACTCAACTGTAACTCAAAATAATTCAAATGTAATTCAAGATGATTTGATTTCGCAGACACTGAGAACGAATAAATAGCTTCATATAGAAAGAAATTAATTGAAAAAAAATAACTGTAGAAAGCAATACAAGGCATTAATTTTCTAGACTGGACTCTTCGGATGTTACTGGTGGACCGATATCCGGCCCGTGAAATATGTTATCCGGACGAGATAATCTTTTAGAGATAATTGGGCGAAGTGTTCGGATTATTGGGTTTTCAATTATCCCGTCGCTAATTACCTGTCAAATAACAACAAATTTGGATTTATGTATAAGCTAATTAGCATACGATATTACTAAAAACCAATTAAAGGAAATATAACTTTAAGGATATTTATTTCAATGTTGTGTTGAGTTTGTGTTAGTGTTGTAAAGGTTTTGAAACTTTGTGTTGTGTTGCGTTGAGTTTGTGTTGTAAAGGTTTTGTAACTTTGTGTTGTGTTGCGTTGAGTTTGTGCCAGTGTTGTGAAGGTTTGTAACTTTGTGTTGTGTTGAATTTGTGTCAGTGATGTAAAGGTTTGTAACTTTGTGTTGCGTTGAGTGTGTGTGCCAGTGTTGTAGAAGTTTGTAACTTTGTGTTGTGCTGTGTGTGTGTGTGTGTGTTTGTGTCAGTCTTGTAAAGGTTCGTAACTCTGTGTTACGTTTGATTTGTGTCAGTGTTATCAAGACTTGTAACTTTGTGTCGTATTGTGTTGATGGTTGTGGTGCTTGTTTTTCTAATCCTTGAGCCGTCAGTAATATCCTTAAGGTGGTCAGAAGTCACCTCACCCTTCACCCAAGTCAGTGAGGTGGCTGACACAGCTCTAGGCGAACCACTGGATAGGCGGGGGAAGGTGGCCAAGGTGGTCATGACTATGTGTATGGTGGGTAATCAGGTGAAAGGTGGCCAGGTGGTAGGTGAGCAGGTGACACTATTGGATGGATAGATGTTGAATGGCTTGAAGGCATTTCTTGAGCACACCAACAACTCACTTGTAGGTGAAGTCGGTTCGAATCCCTCCACTAGTACTCTGTATATAGTCGTTAGCCAAGCTTTCAGTGGGTTTCAGAATTAGGGGTTTAGATGACCTCCAAAGTCTCTTTGACCTCCTCCAAAGCATCGTTGGCCTCCAAAGTATCGTTAGGTATGAGTAATGTGGCTGTTTTACTGGTTGTTGGGTTTAGCGAGTGAAAAAAAATTTTTACTTTATCTTCTTTTTTTATTTTTTATCACGATCTCATCGGCTGACCCGTGCCCGCCCCCCAGCACTCCTCCAAGACTTCCAGGAATTTCCTCAAAAGCCTCCTTCAAACTTCGCCGCCTCAACATTCCTCCAGCGTACCTGTGAGAGTAGCTATTTTTCCAATACGGTTCTTTAACAAGTCTCCTCTCAGCACTAAAACCAATTCCTGGAAAAAGTTTCGTCCGTTCTCTTGAAGCATCCCATCTCCAGCATTCCTCCAACACAGATGTCCTTCATTTTGTCGACGCGTCTCCGCCGTTGCTCCAACAGTCCTCCGATACATCTCCAACAGCTCTATATTTCAGATTTTTTTTTTTTCGGTTCTACTTACCAATGATCGGCACCTTGAGATATCTCCAAAAGCTGTGGTTCACGCAGAGGCCAGTCAGCAGTGAGGCAGGTTCCCCAGGTCACACACGAGCCTGTCAGCAGTGAGGCAGGTTTCCCCAGGGC
>JAYMFT010210607.1:0-11516 GCA_038088735.1 Panulirus argus
GTTTAAGGATATGGGAGTTGAGGAGGGATTCAAAGACTTTGGAAATGGTAGATGTCAAAGTAACAGGACGATAGTTAAAGGGGTCAGAACAGTCACCCTTCTTAGGGATGGGATGTATCAAAGCATGTTTCCAAGGAAAGGAAAGGTTTTGGTTTTTAAACAGAAACATTTTAAGTTAAATGTTTACCAGACTGTTCCTTATGTGCTAAAGGTAGGTCAGTAAAATATCTTTGACTACATGTAGTCTAAAAAGTGGAGCATGACATTGTACAGTAATTTATGAAAGCGTAGGCTACTTTATTCATGCATGGAAATAGAAACATAAAACCAGAAGAAAAATCATATGTCAAATTTGATTTTCTTTTTCATGTTTGTCATTCCCATATAGTAAGAGGAAAATGGCCTCACTTGCTCACATTCACTTTTTAGCTTTCATGTATACTACACAAAAACTAGAGCCCTCTCATCCACGGCCAAGGTCTGCGAACCTTTCCAAGGTTTCCCTTGGCTCTTTTACATGCACTGGTTCAACCCAATAACAGCATGTCCCTGTTATACATCACTCCAATTTGCTCTTTCCCATACATGCTTCACACTTTCTTGCAAGTTCATGCCCTGATAACTTGAAGCATCTTTCACAACATCCTTCCATTTTATCTTTATAGCCTTTTTTCCCTCTACTTCTGATAATGTATATCCTGTTTGGTCTCTCCTTGCTCATCCTCTCCATTTGTCCAGTTGTATCTCCTGTATTGTAAAAGTATGAAAATTGACCCATTTTAGATTAATGATAATATATAGTCTAGCTTCATTTTCATGCACAAATATTTAAAACTAAGGTAAAAGGAACTGAATTACACAAATCAATCAAATCATATTTTTTCATGAATGATAAAAAAATGCTTCATATAAAAAGCAAAAAATTTACCTTTTTCTGTATCATATATAGGAATTTTAGAAATAGTCCTACACACTAATAAAATCCTGCACCATACTTTAAAGCACATAGAAGTATGGAAAATAACATAGTTGATATCTGGCATTCTTTGGTGAGTTATTTAAGAGGCTATCTAAGCCAAATGAGAGGCTTAATTGAAACATGAATTCTATATTTTCTTCAAATTATTTTCATTTCTCCAGTGTTTGGAAAGAGGTAATTTTTATTTCATATTTTTTGATTAGGTAGATATTTCCACCAGTGATGCAAAAAAAATTTAACTTTCAGTAGATGATGGAGTTGCAAAAAGATACATCTTAGCTGATAAACTCAAACTTGGAAAAAAGTTTTGATAATTCCCCCACAACTCTAACAGACTTTTGTCTCAATGAAGCATTTTCTTTGCCAATTATTTAACTATTTCTCATTTTACTGGTGTATGAAATCTTGAACTTTTGGAGATAGTTTGTTTCAGTTGGTTTTTCTAATACTGTTGAACTAGAATTATCATCTGAGTTGAATGCCACTGTTCATAGCATTTTGTTAGAGTAGATTAAAAAAGGAAAAAATGGGATATACTGAGAAGACTGCCTGAAGTACATTACTCACATTGATTAATTGTTTTGCATGAATGTAGTTTACTAGATATTTTGAATGCAAAATTGGTTAATAAACCTAATAGTCATTTAACCCTTTTATTGCACATTATTTCTATAGAAAAAAGTCCAAACATTTCTTCGTTACAGAATATGTACACAATAAACCCCAATTCAGATGGACCTCTTTGTATGCCCTTTGGACCCCAGGAGACTAAGTTTTGGTTATTACAGACATTTCCATACAAGTTCATTACATTGTAGATTTAGTCTGGTAAGCTTAGGACCCATAAGATTGAGTTTGGTATGTAATGAAATGGCCCAGATGTTCCTGACTTTGCTTTGTGACATTATGCATCAAGAGAACATGTGACAATCTGTTATGCATCACTTCTGTGCATTTTTTCTTTATTTTACTGGTGTTTAGTGTTCACTTTGCACACTTACATGAAGTTTTATACTAATTTAAAATAATGGTGCAATATTACCTTTATGCCTTCACACTGACAAACTTTATATAAATAGAAATTTCAGGATGAAACAAGACATAGCTTGTCACTCCATCTTCTCGCAAAATTGCTACATGTTTTATGGTTCACAGGCCTGTCATTTTGTAATACATCATGGCTGGGCATGGGAAGTGATCAGAAAAAAAGACAAAATGGTCTGTAGGGCTATTCTGTGGAAACAAATTTAAAAAGAAAAATTTTTATGGGTTTTTCCAGGTGTGATTTTATTTTACGTAATGTACTCTACACTAAGACACATTTTATTTCTCTAAAACATACAAGAGAAAGCTGAAGAAGAGGGCAAATGAGAGTTGGGGCGAATGAGTATCAGCAGATTTCAGGAAGAATAAGAAAATGTTTTTAAGGGAGGTTGATAGCAATGGCTTTTCAGATTTATTGTGAAAATTATACAGTCACTGGAACACTTTTTGTCACAAAGAGTTGCCAGACTAAGTATTTTATGAAAAGGGTTTTGGTGTTCGTAGAATTTTTAGTACTTAATTTGTCCATCAGGGACTAAAAAAGATTTTTGGAACTCAGGATTCAAAGTGAAACTTATAGACCAGACTTGCTAAAGCTGATTCTGTGGGTTGTAAAACTTATTATTCTGATTATGTTTAAAACTGAAAAGGTAAAAGATATAACTGACTTTACCTGCATATGTAAGATTATGGATTAGGAGTAGGTAGAGTATTTGATTTTCTTAGTGTGATTTCATTGTGTAATGTACTCTACACCAAAACACATTTCCATATGTATCAATTATATGTTTTTCTAAGGCATAGAAAATATGGAGAGAGAGATGAGGGAGAGAGCAGTAGAGGGTAGAGGAGTCATTGGGTCCCTTAATAGAATAATGAAGGGTATAGGTGTAAGTATGGAAGTGAAGAGAGGATAAAGGGACAACTTAGTCTTCCCAACTCTGACTTATGCAGCCAAAACATAGACATGGAATAAGTCACAGAGGTCAAGAATCCAGGCTGTGGGAATGAGCTGTTGAAGAGGAGCATGTGGCAGACTAGATGGAATGAAGAAAGAAATGAAGGGATGTATAAGAGATGTGGTATGGCCGGGAATGCAAAGGGAATGAATTGTGGGTGGTAGAGTGGGTGAAACATACAACTTTGAAGTGGTTTGGGCATGTGGAAAGAATTCAAGACTGGGAGTTTACAAGGAGAGTGTATGATAGTACAATTTAAGGAGTTGATATGAGAGGAAGACCACCTGTGGCTTGGGCAAATAGAATGAAAGAATACTGGAGGGAGAGAAATAGTAGAATGATGCATGGAATGGTGTATGTGAGGGAGGCATGTACAGACAGGGATAAGTGGAGATTCTTTTCCCGTGGCCACCCGCTTGATGAGAGTTCCCAGAGGGAATGGGTGTCAGAGATATAGGTAAATAGGTAGAGCATTAGGTAGGAGTAGTAGGCTAGAACATTAATAAACACCACACTAGAGTTGCCCTCTGTCACTGAAGTGTATGAAGCAGCACAGAATTTCACCAGCTGTGGACACTAATGGCATGGCCACACCCTTGAAGGGGTTCTGGAAGGGAACAGGCATCAGAGATAGATGCTCCGTAAAATTTCATGTGGGTTCCTATTCATTTTATCTCCAAAGTCCCAACCTGCATGAATATTTATTGTGGTATGAATTTCATCAGCTGCTTACATAACCAGCAGATGTCAACACGGCAGTAACAACAAACAGAAAGCAAACCAAACTCTACAACAGGTTTAAAATTCTTTCACTCTTTCTTTCTTTTCAGACAACATATGAATTATGATGCTGCATATATCAAGCAGGATTTTGTAAATTAATAACTCAGAGGCACCTAAAAACTATTGTGATTTTGTTTTGCCACAGTAATGTAGTATTTAGAGAACATGATAGTAGTAGTGAGGGTTATGAATATTAGAACAATAATTGGGTTTTAGCACAGACACATGTGACATAGTCATAAAGAATTAACAACTTTTATAAGTCTTACCTGATCTCCTCTAGCAGCTGATATTTACCTTCTAGGTCTCACAGACCCACTGCTACAAGTGGAGAATGTTTGGCATCATTATGAAACATCAGTACAGTACACATTGAAGATACACAGTCAGCATGAAGTGGAGTAAAAAGTATATAGAATTACATGATAATAATAGAAGCTAAGAATGAGATACTTAGCCTTTGACTGCTCTTTTCACTAAGCCACCATCTATAGAAAAAGTTCCTGAGAATTAAAAGTTTGTCAGTGGAATTGAAATTCAGTGATGTCTCTGCCCAGAAATTATCACCCATTTAGCTTGATATCTGTAGATGGTAAACTTAGAGGAATCATTATACAAGCCAAAATTGTCAAGCAATTGGAGGATCATCACTTAATTAACAGTTTAGAGCATGGTTTTCAGTAGAATCACACATTATTGACAGATTTGCTTGATTTATTATATAATCAATGTTTTGATGAAAGTAAAGCAGTTGATGTCATCTGCTTGAAATTACACAGAGCTTTCAGTCAGTACCCTCTTCACAGGTTACTAGTAAAAGTTAAGTAACATGGTATAGATGGATTGTACTTGAGTGTTTAGAAAAAAGGTTGACTGGTTGTATTTAAAAAGTCGCAGTAAATGGTCAAGCTGCAGTATGGCTGGAAGTAACAGTTGGCATTTAATATATATCTATTTGCAAAGTATAGGGAGAGAGCTCTTCACTCATGTGGCTCAGTCCCTAAACTTGCAATGCCACTAGCAGTGATGATAACCACAGGGTCTGTGTTTTGATAGTTACCAGCAATTAGTGGGGCTTTGCATTTTTGTTCACTTGCAAAAAATTTAGATAGGAAGGTGCACTCTTTGGCTTGGAGAAATGCTCTAGGCCTTATGTAACTGTGATCAGCCTCGCAAAAAAATTTTTGAGTTATTTACCCACATAACATGAGGGTAAGGTACAACCTTAGGATTTGTACTTCCCACATTAATTGTGGCTAATTACTAATAGTCTTTAAGGCACTAATTAGAGATAATGATTTGGTGGATGTTGAATTGCTAGCACTGGAAAAAGTATTTTGCAAATCAGTAATCTATTGATGGTGTTAGTGAAAAGATGAAATCCATCAGCAAAAGTCAACAAACATGATTCAAGTGCATGTGGCATAACAAAGTTAACCGCTGTACAACAACTAATATGGTTAATTTGTTTTTTCTTATTTCCTATTGATTGATAAAACTTTTTTTTTATTTTTTTTTTTTTTTTTTTTTTTTTTTTTTTTCCATAATGCCATTACCTGGAGGGTCCTACCAAGGGCTCTTCAGTCATCAGAGGTGATGCTGGATAAGTTGTATAAGACATGAGCGGTGAATGAGAGAGTGAAGAAATGTGTAGCTTATCAGACTGGGGAGGGACTATGTGGTTTCAGGAATAGTAAGGGATATGTAGCTCAGGCATTTTCTGTTGAAGAATGCATGAGAAAAATACTTAGTGAAACATGTATTTGTATATGGCATTTATATAAGGATTTGAAGAAAGCATATAATAATGTTGATGAAGATTTCTTGAAGGTCTTTGAATATATGGTGTGGGAAGAAAGCTACAAGAAGCAGTTAGAATTTTTGATCAAGAGTGTAAGGCATGTGTGCAAGTAGGTAGAGAGGAGAATGAGTGGTTCCAGGTGAAGGTAGGTCTGCGATAGGGTTGTGTGATATCACGATGGCTGTTTGATTTACTTATGTTTGGGGTGATGAGGGAGGTAAATGCAAGGTCGTTGAGAGAGGAATAAGTATGTAGTATATGAGGGGTGTGGGGGGCCCAAGAAATGAGTAAGTTGTTGTTTGCTGATGACATAGCACCGATGGCAGGTTCAAGTGAGAAACTGCAGAAGTTGATGTCAGAGTTTGAGAGTGTGTTAAAGGAGGAAGTTGAAAGTACATTTGAACAAAAGCAAGTTTCTTAGGTTTAGCAGGGCAGAGGGACAGCTTCAGTTGGGGATGTGAGTTTAAATGGAGAAAATTTAAAGGAAGTGAAGTGTTTCAGATCCTGGGTGTGGACATTGCAGTGAATGGAACCATGTGAGTGAAAGTAGATCATAGGGTGGGTAAGAGGGGTGAAGGTTCTGAGAGCATTGGAAAATGTGTGGAAAAAGAAGACAATATCTGGGTGGGCAGAAGTGGGTCAGTTTGAAGATTTGATAATCCCAACATTGTATGGATATGAGGCATGAGTTGTAGATGAGAATGTTTGGAGAACTGTGGATGTTTTGGAAATGAAATGTTTGAGGATAGTATGTTGTGGGAGGTGGTTTGATCGAGTAAGTAATAAAAGGGTAAGAGAGAGAAAGGTGCAGTAATAGAAGATTGTAGTTGATAGACCTGAAGAGGGTTGTGCTGAAATGGTTTGGACATATGGAGGAAATGAGCAAAGAGAAGTTGACAGAGAGGATATATGTGTTAGAAGTGGAGGGGAAAAGAAGGGGGAAACCAAACTGGAGATGGAAGGATGGAATGAAAAATATTTTGGGTAGTTGGGGCCTGAAAATTCAGTTGGATGAAAGGCACGTAGGGATAGAATAAATTGGAGTGATGTGGTATGCAGGGGTTGACGGTCAGTGGACTAGACGAAGGCACATGGAACAGCTGGGGAAAACCACGGAAAGGTCTGTGGAGCTTGACTGTGGATATGGGGCTGTGGTTTTGATGCAGCATACATGACATCTGACACTGCCTCGCTAAATGCAAAACTGCAGACAAGTACAAAAAAATTTCTTTTGAAGGAAGTAATTCCATCTATATCAGACATTGAATTAACTACTCTTGGGGAGGATGGAATACACTATGATATATTGAAGCATCATCTTGAAGCCACCTTAGAATTTTTGTTAATATAATTGATAATGCATGCTTAGTATACTCCTTTATAGTTGGAAGATCCCCTGTTCTTGCTGTTCTTAAGCAGGGTAAAAATCCTGCCATTGTAGTCATGCCAAGTCTCCCACATTGAGTGGGAGACTTAAGCAGTCAGTTGAAGTCCCTCGCTTTCCTGCCAAGGGACATAAATTTCATGCATTGTGATCACTCAGCACTTACAAAGTGACAAAACAAAATTGTCAAGCCTTTTGAAGGTGGTATCTCACTCCTCACTATCTGTTCCTGGGGAGCAGATAGGAGAAACATGCTGACGTTATATGATTCATTATGTAGTTGAAACTGGACCTGGGTTTCTCGATACATTCATCAGACACTTATGGCATCCTGAAATTACTTTACATTGTCCATAATCATGGTATTAGAATAATCACAGGAGCATTCAGATCTTCTTAAAGTTGAAAGTCTGTATGTAGGATCTTTCAAGCTCACTGTGAATTTAAGAAGTAAAGAACTTGGCTTAAAGCACCCCTTTAGACTTAGTTGTACTCCGTGTAATTGCACATGTAAATTAATTTTTGTTGCCGAGATGACCAAGGTATTCAATCAGCAACCAATATCTTTTAACATTCTAATGCGAGTTTAGAAAAATGCTATTGCTGACACTGGTTTGGACTTCAACTTATTTCAAGAAGCTGGTTTTGCATGGTTTGCTCCCTGAAAGATTCCTGAGAACAGACTTTAAAGGAACAGGATGAACACAACCAAAGGCAACATTTCGTCTTTGATAATGAAAAGAAAATTCTTTCAATATGATTCTGTTCATGCAAAATGTATGAAGATATTTATTGATGGCTCAAAATGTGCAAGTGTAGTCTTTGCAGTAGTTTTTTAAGAATCTCATAAAGCAAACTACAAGAGAATCTCCTGCATTTAATAGAGAACTATATGCTATGCACATAGATTGCTTGAATGATCACCTACAAAGAAATTGGTCAACTCTAATTCCCAGAGTACACTCCAAGTCATATCACACTATGCTCCAGTGCATTCCATAGTTTAAAGAGTTCAAGACTGGATTGTGAGAATCCACTCAAAGCAAGAGTGTAGAAATTTGTTGTACTGGATGTGTTGGTTTCAGTGGTAATGATAAAGAGATGCCAAATTAAAAGCAACTATATCTTGCAGTATATACATGTAAGTTTTACTTCATAATGATTTTATGAGGAGCCACCCATGGTGGTAGTGCCATCCTGACTCAGGAGCATTAAAGTGGTGCATAGAACCATCATACATCCTCCATTTTAGAATTGCTGGTCTTACTTTTTGTCTTCATGAAAACTAGACCACAGGGCTAATCTTACCATCTTCATCCTACATGCATTTTATTCCTACTCAATTCTCTCTTTTTTTTTCTTTACATCAGTTTCCTTACCCTTTATTTTCTTAATTTTTCCAAATGTAATCACCTCTACTGCCAAAGGGAGGGAGGGTTCAGGCAGTGATACTGCTGGTCCCACCCATGACCTTTCTCTTTCTAGTAGATCTGCCTCTTCTTCCATGTACTTTACCAACTAATAGATCTGCTTCCTCTTCCATTTACTTTACCAACTAATAAATCTGCCTCTTCTTCCATTCACATTACCAACATTCATGGTCTTTCTAGTAACCTCTCTTCTTTTGAATTCCATCTTTATAATAACTCCACCAATATCTTACTTTTTATAATAACTCTCCTAATATCTTGCCTCTCTTTGTGACCCAGCTGTCTAATGGCATTCTCACTAGCCCTTTTCCTTTATCCAACTATAATTTTCACCCATTATTTTGCTTCAAAGGTGGTGCCTGTTCCTGTTCTATTCGAGTCCCCAAATTTTGATGTAATCTTACTCAGGGCTTGTCACTCTGCTAACTCTAATTTTATTTATTTTGTCTACTGCTCTCCTACTTCTACAAATATGATATCTTTCTTCATCTAAACTCCTGCCGTGAGGCCAGGATTGCTGTCCTACTTCTACAAATTTGATATCTTGCTTCGACTATCTAAACTCCTGCCATGAGGCCATGATATTCTCTTACCCTTGATATCTTATTCAACTATCTAAACTCCTCTCATGATGTTATGACATCCTCTTATCCATAAGCTGAGGTCCTCAGCCTTGGGAGATTTTTGGGAATGGTAGAACTCCTCCTGTTCATTCAAATGATGGGAGGATTGAAATCCTCCTGTTCTCCATTTTTAAAGATCTAAAGTAAATTATCACCCATCCTCCCATATTTCTGTCTGCTCCTATAACTGTGGATTTGTTTTTCACGTGTAATCTTCTGCATTGTAGCTACATAGTCTCACCCCTAATTGGGTAATCAGACTGCATTCATGTAAATGTATCTGTTTTAATGGCACTTCTTACTCCAGCAGTCCCTTCTAAACATGAATATTGGCACCTCAGGAATTCTGACAGAAGTAACTTGTGAAAATTCTTTATTGATTTTCCTTGAATAGATTACTGTTTCTCCTTTGGTGATGCTGCTGTCTCCATCAGACATATAGCAGATGTTCTTGTTGTGGGAATGAAAGCATACATCCCTTCTTCCTCCTTCACTGCCTCCTCTTACAATTCATTGTTCTACCATTCCTCTTGTGAGTCCATTCAAGCAAGGGATCTCAAATATTGGGCATGAAAAAACTCTCCTTCCTTTGATTCCCATTCATCATTTATTACTGAATGTAATCATTGTAAGTATGTCGTCTGAGAGGCAAGGCATTTCTTCATCCAGTGGATGTACTACAATCTCTCCTCTTTATCCACTGGTAGGTTGCTAAATGAATCTCTAACAGCTTTTTTTCCACTACCATCCATCACTTTTCTGTTCTGATGGTACTATAGCTGTCTCTCCCATTCACAAAGCAATTTTTTTAGCTCTTGTTTCTCTTTGAATTATAACTTGGATGAGTCTAACATTCTTTCACCCTCTTGTACCCCTCCCTGTAACCTCTTTTTGTATTGACCAAACAGTACTTATCTCTTTGGGCTAGGAAGGCTTATGGACCCGATGAATTCCCTCCCCACGTACTGAAAGAGCACGCTTCCAAACTTGTGCCTATTCTCACATGTTGCTTGTTCCATCTCTGTTCATAAACAAGAACTTTCCTTTTTCATGGAAGCATGCATTTGTACATCCCAACCTAAAGAAGGGTGATCATTCTAACCCCTTTAATTAATGTCCTATTGCTTTGACTTCTACTATTTCCAAAGTCTTTTAATCCCTCCTCAACTCCCATATCCCCAGACATCCTCTATCTCTTAGTCCTAGTCATCATTATTGCCTCTAAAAGGTAGGACACACTGGTAGTATCCTTTCCTATCTTACTGATGTCTAGTCATCATCTCTGAAAGATTTTGGAGAATCATGTGTAGTTTCCCTTGAAATATCCAAATACTTTTGATAGGGTGTAGCATCAGGGTCTTGTCTTCAAGCTCCCCTTTTTTGGCTTCCCTCGCTCACTTTGCTTTCCTGGATCTGGCTGCTTCTCTGGCTGAGCCATCTCCGTGGTTACTGATGGATCAGCTTCTTTCCTCTTCAACAGTGATGTCTCTCAAGGTTCCCTCCTGTCTTCTACACATTTCATCCTTTTTATCAATGATTTCCTTAGTTCTTCAAATAACCAAATGTACTCATATGCTGACATCTCAACACTTCTTTCCTCCACCTTCTCAAATCTACTCTTTCCCCTCTCACTTGATTTGCATCTCATCTCAACAAAACTTTCCATGTAAACTCAGACATAGGATATCTCAGTGGAGTAGACAAAATCTGGTTAAGTTAAATGCCTCCAAAATCCAGTTTCTCTCTCTCTCTCTTTTGCATATCCTCACTACTTTTCTGTCTCTTTACATGGATCTGTAATTCTACCACTTGCTTTAACTTATACTATTTCCAAAGTCTTTGAATCCCTCCTCAATTCCCACAGCCTTGGACATCTTGAACCTCTTAGTCTTCCCTTTTGATCATCAGTGTGGATTATATAAGGCAAGATAAACCGGTAATATCCATTTTTATCTTAATGTTGTCATCATCTCTGAAAGACTTTGGAGAATCATGTGTAGTTTCCCCTGACATAGTTAGTACTTTTGATAGGGTGTAGCATCAGGATCTGACATAGTTAGTACTTTTGATAGGGTTTAGCATCAGGATCTGACATAGTTAGTACTTTTGATAGGGTGTTGCATCAAGATCTCATCTACAAGCTCCCCCTTTTTGGCTTCCCCCTCTCCATTTTCTCTGGCTGATTCATGGTTGATGATGGATCAGCCTCTATCCCTTTCCCTTTCAACAGCAATGTCCCTCAAGATTCTGTCTTGTCTGCCACACATTTTGTCCTTTTTATCAATGATTTTCTTTGTTCTACAATTAACTAAGTGCACTAACATGCTGACAACTTAAAACTTTATTCCTCTGCCTCCTTCATATCTGCTCCTTCCTCTCTCACTCGATCTGCATCTCATCTCTGTAAAACTTCCTCTTGAGTTTAATGCCTCCAAAACCCAGTTTCTCCTGCCTCCCCTTCCCTCTCCCTCCCTCCCCCTCCCCCTCTCTCTCTCTCTCTCTCTCTCTCCCTC
>JAYMFT010210618.1:0-11516 GCA_038088735.1 Panulirus argus
GTGTGTGTGTGTGTGTGTGTTAACGGGCTCCGCCTGTTAAATGTTACACCTCGAGTGAAAATTCACCTTTGGCGAGGCTGTATGTATGATTATGATTATGATTATGTCTATTTTCACCAAGTTTCTTGCAGCCTCTCGGCGTCTAGGTGTGGTGAGTGAGCCTGATCTTCTCGATCTCAATTTTGTGCTATCACCTTGAAGGTGGCGCTCTCGTATATCAGGATTCACACCTCATCTTACTTCCTTTATGCAAGCTGCAAATGTCTTCATACAATATTTCAATTTACGGTTTCTTCTCTCGCTGCTATTGTATTGCAACAATAAAGACATGTCTTCAGAAGAGACGAGAGAGCCTCAATATCCGCAAATAATGAACGCGAGCAGATTACACGGACAGAGACAGGTTAATTCCACAAGATGGTAGTGCCAGATCCAGACGTATTCAGAGGACTGGAACAGAGGCTTTAGGAAGGAGTTTTGATATGTTCATTGAGGCTGAGGACGGCGGGGTTATTCCAACGTACTGTAGGTGACGGCAGCCTAGGCTGTTTTCATGGAAATATTGAAACTCACAAAGTTGTTAATCCTCTACGACCCATCACATCACAGATTCCGATGTCAACATACAGTATAGCGAAAAGGTTAAATAGCGTAATCATTCATTACAAATCTCCGAGATACTCACTAAAATCCGTGAGTTCATGGACATAGAACGTGGGAACTACTCACTGGATGTGGAAAGCTTGTTCACCAATGCTCCTAACAGAGGAGACGATCAGGATGGTAGTTAATGATGTGTACTGTCACCCAATCTCACCACCAACTCGCTTAAAGACATATCAAAACGAAACTGCCGATCCCTTAATTCATATGACAAGATCAATTGGATATCTATCACCGAAGCTTTAAGGTATCATCTCTGATCTTGAACATTCTAAAGGAGGACTTTGCAATATTGAAAAAGACCAATGTTATCTATGTGTTCCAGAGCAATACTGGAGATTGTCTCCGGTCTAATGATAGTTACGTTGGTGACACGCAAACAACATTGCTAAGAAGATTGACACCTTTTAAAAAAAAAAAAAAGGGGAGGACTCAGAAGACATCTTCGGGAACAACACCAGCAGCAAAACTTGGGACCAGATGACAAATTATATTAATCTTTAGCAAGATCTGAGAATAATTGTTTTTTTTCAGATACTCGACGTAGTTTATATTAGGGACTTGGACCCCTTAAATAACCATTGAGGGCACTCTGTCTGACGGACCACCATTACAGCAACAAATAACAACAGTAACGTGCGGGGCGATCTAGACATCCAGCCGGGAAGAGGAGGAACTGCCATCAATGATGATCTCTTCCGTCTTTAAACCTGACGTACGTATGAAAGGTTGTCGACCTCAGCCTCCGGGTGACCGTGGTGTGAAGGTTGTGTGTGTGCGGATAGTGGTCAGGTATCGTTTGCGGTGGAAACATACGCAGCTGCTCTACGCCCTGTAATTTATATTGTAATATTTGTAGCCTTAGCTGTTCTGTAAATCGCTTGATGATGGTTTATCAAGAATCCCGAAACGATATTTAACACAGAATAATATTGGACTGTATTTTGTGTTATCTTTGTGACACTGAAGATGGAAAACATTGGAGATGTGCTCTTCCATTATCCCCAGGAAAAAGAAAGGATTATATAAAAGTTTTGCATATATATATATCTATATCTATCTATCTATCTGTCTATCTATCTATCTATCTATCTATTTATCTATCTATCTATCTATCTATATATATATATATATATATATACGAGTATACCCTGTGTGACTCTGCTGCCGGCGAGAGGGACGGCTCAGGTAGTAATGGCTCCTCCCATGACCCCTGCAAATTTTAAGGCATACGCCCCTGACTACACTTTATTGTGTAACTCTGCCACCAGTGAGAGAGAGGGCTTCGGTGGTAGTGTATTGGCCCCTCCCAATACCCTAGCTAATTCAACAATTATCCCATCCCCTACCCTTAGAGCAACCCATTAGTAGTTTGTTGACAACAGCCGTCCAGGGTGGTACTACCGTCCTAACAGAGGAGCGTTAAAGTGGTGCCCGGAAACACGTTACACACTCCATGTTACGATTAATGGTCTTACTTTCTGTCTCATGAAAACGGGACTACCGGGTTAGTTCTACCATTTTCTCTTTTTAAGCATTACACACCTAATCAAACCTTGCTTAATTATTACTTTTTTCACATAAGTACTCTTGCCAATTCCTGTCCACTCAAACATTTATAAGTATCGTCATGACAGAGACCGTCAAATCTATGGCCCTTTGTCCCCAGCATCATGGGATGCTAAGAATCTCCTGGTTTCTGCCTGACTCTACTGCCAATGAGAAGGAGGGCTCTGGCAGTAGTGGTTCCGGCTCCTCCCACGACCTTTCTCTCTGTGAGATTTTCCTCATTTTCTATTCGTAGTCTCTCTCGTAACCTCTCCTCAGTTGAACACCATCTGTCTAGTACTTCTTCTAATACTCGTATCTTCTCTCTGAGACACAGTTGTCTAATGATGTTCTCACTAGTCTCTTTTCATATCTAACTATAATCTCCACTCACGATTCCGGTTCAAAGGTGGTGTTTGTGCTTATTCCAACATAAACACACCTGTTGCACGCCTCAAGGACCTTGAGTCCCCGAACTTTGATGTTATGTTGCTCAAGGTCTGTCTCCCTACTTCCACACTTTTCCTTTGCTTTGCCTGTTGCTCTCTTAATTATACGGATTTCATATCTTTCCTCGACGATCTAAATTCCTGCCATGAGACTGTAACATCCTCTCACCCGCAAGCCGAGATCCTCTACCTCGAGGATTTCAACTTTCACCATAGGGAACGATTGAACTCCTCCCATACGGATGGTGGAGGGATTGAAGTCCTCATGTTCTCCATTCTTAGTGATTTAGAGCAAATTGTCTCCCACCCTACCCACAATCCTGACCGCTGTGACCACTCTCCTAATATTCTGGATTTGTTTTTCACCTCTACTCCATCCCGCTGTAAATACACAATCTCGTCCCCAATTGATTCATCTGATCACTCTCTCATACAAGTATCTGTTCTAACGACTACTCCCCCTCCAGCAGCCCCTTCTAAGTATAAATACTGGCACCTGGGCAAAGCTGACTGGAGTAACTTGCATAACTTCTTTTTTGACTCTCCTTGGGTAAATTACTATCTCTTATGTGATGATGCTTCTGTCTCCGCCAAACGCAAAGAAAATGTTATTCTTGCCGGAATGGAAGTATTTATCCCTCTTCCTTCAAGACGACCTCTTCATCCAATCCATGGTTCAAACGTTCCTGTTCTGAGACCATTCAGGCAAGGGATCGGGCATATCGGGCCCGGAAAAACTTTCCTTCCTCTAGATCCAATTTAGTTTTTATCACTGACGTAATCGCTGCAAGCACGTTATCCGTGAGGCGAAGCGTTCTTTTATTCAAAGGAAGTGCGATAACCTCTCCTCGTCATCCACTGATAGGTCTTTCTGATCTTTAGTTAAGGGCATCTCTAACAACTTCTGTTGCTCTACCTTTCCTTCACTTATCCGGTCTGACGGTACTATAGCTGTTTCTCCCCTAGACAAAGCAACTCTATTTGGTTCCCGTTTCTCCTCTAACTCCACCTTAGATGAATCTAACATTCCTTCATCCCCTGATGCTCCTCTTACTAATCTTATACCTCTTGTCGTAATCTCTTTTCGGGCTTTCCGAAAAGCGCTTCATTCTCTGGACAAAAGCACAGCTTACGGTCCTGATGCCACCCATCCCCGTGTACTGGAAGAGTGCCTCTGAACTTGCACCTGTTTTAAAAACAATTTTTCCTTCTTGGAAACATGCTTTGATACATCCCATCCCTAAGAAGGGTGACCGTTCTGACCCCTCTAACTATCGTTCTGTTGCTTTGGCATCTACCTTTTCCAAAGTCTTTGAATCCCTTCTCAATTCCCATATCCTTAAACACCTCGAAAATCAGTCTTCTCTCTGATCATTAGTATGGCTTCCGTAAGGCGAGATCCACTGTTGGTATTCTTTCCTATATTACTAATGTCTGGTCATCATCCCTTAAAGATTTTGGGGAGTCAAGTGTAATTGCCCTTCTTTTGTTATTATCGAATCTTCTTCATTAAAAATTTCTGCTAATTAATCAAAAAGTCTATCGTCTACCTCTGCTGTTTGTTCTGGGGGCTTATAAACTAATCCTACTGCTATCTTGCGATGCTTATCTTAATTTCAACAAAAATGGATTTGATTTTATAAACAACTGCTACATCTTATCGTACGGGATGAAGATACGCTTCAACGAAGAGCAAGACTCCACGGCATTCTTTATTTTCCTAATCGCTGTTAAACAGAGTGTACCCAGGAACTGAATATCTCAATCTCTATTAAACCAAGATTCCGAGGTGCCTATCGCATAATTTTCCTGCAAAGCAATTTCTTCTAACTCTGAAAGGTTGTTTACAACGTTCCTTGCATTATCATGACATATTCTGTTATATTACTAATGCAATTCGTCGATGGTACGTTTGTGTGCAGCAGTGGGAACAGGGGGCAGTCTCCCTGAACTTCGATTTGACCTTCCCTGCCCTGTTCGTTACCTACCTTGCTACGAGGGTACTTCTACCTGGGATGTGTTGCTGTGTTGCAGATCATGCACCTGTTTGTGTTGATTTTCCTGCATCTGCTGGTGATGCTGCTGCTGCTGCTTCGACTGCTGCACCTGCTGCTGTTGCTGTTGTGCTGCTTCAACTTCTGTTTCTGATGTTACCGTTACTGCTACTTTTTCTTCTTATGGTGTTGCCACCGCTCTGTTACACTCACCATACCATTAGCCAGATCGCAGCCCACAGCACATTATGCCATTAGCCAGAGTGTAGCCCTTGTCAGTGGCGCTGCAAATATGCTGCTATGGTGTAGCCGTGCTATTGTGTAAAAGGAGGGACCTGTTTCTGTTGGTGTTGGTGGTGCTGGCTGTTGTGCGGCCGTGCTGCTGTGGGGAGGAAGGGAGGATATCTTGCTCCTGCTGCTGCTGCTGGTACTGGTGCGGACGTGCTGCTGTGGAGAGGAAGGGAGAACCTTCTGTTGGTGGTGGTGGCGGCTGTTATGCGGTAGTGCTGGTTTGTGGAGGAAGGGAAGACCTGCTCTTGCTGCTGCTGATGGTGGTGGCTGTGGTGAGGCCGCGCATGTGTAGGGAGGAAGGGAGGATTTGTTTCTGTTGTTGTTGCTGTTATTGGTGGTGGTGGCTATAGTGTGGCCGTGCTGGTGTGGGGAGGGTGGGAGGACCTGCTACTGTCCGTGCGGCCGTGTTGATGTAGAGAGGATGGTAGGATCTGCTTCTTCTGGTGGTGGTGTTTGTGGCGAGCAACTGCTGGTGTGTGAAGCAAAGGAGGACCTACTCCTACTGGTGGTGGTGTTAGTGGCTGTGGTGAGACTTTAATGGCTTGGGAAGGATAGGAAAATCTTCTCTTCCTGGAAGTGGTGGTGGCTAAAGTGTGGCTGTACTGGTGTGGGGAGATAGAAAGGACCTGCTCATGCTGGTGGTAGTGATGTTGGATGTGGTGCGGCCGTGCTGGTGTGGGGAAGATAACAGTTCCTGCTCCTGCTGCTTGTGGTGGTAATGGCTGTGGTATGATCTTGCTGGTGCTTGAAGCAAGAGAGGACTTACTCCTACTGGTTGGGTTGGTGGTGGCTGGGTGCAGGCCTGGTGGTGTTGGGAGGAAGGGAGGCCCTGCACCTACTAGTGGTGGTGGTCGTCGTGGCTGTGGTGCGGCCATGTTGGTGCGGGGAGAAAGGGAGGATCTACCTCCGCGAGCAACATCGATCCTACTCTCCCCGGAGAGCGCGGCTGGTCGTGGGGGGAGGGAGGCTGGGTGTTGGATGAGGTTAAAAGCCTGCATCTCTTATTCACAGCCACCACGGGCAGCCTGGGGTGACGGGTGCTGAGGTTGGGGCTTGAGAGCTAGGGGATGGGGAAAGAGGGCCATGGTGTTGGTCACGGTTCCTGGTGTGGAACGAGAAACCAGGATCGGGGCACGAGGGCCTGGGGTGGGGCACACGGGTCAGGGATGGGGTACAAGGGCGTGGGGTGGGACGAGAGGGCCTGGGTCTTGGCAGGAGGGACAGGGGTGGGGCAAGAGGGCCAGGGGTAGAATCCAAGTGCTTGGGGTGGGATGAGAGAGCCAGGGGTTGGTCACGGGGGGCCCAAGGTGGGGTAAGAGGACCTGGGTGGGACGATAGGACCAGGGGTGGGGCCAATGGGGTAAGGGTGAGTCTAGGCGATTAGTGGATGGGACAAGACGCCAACGGCAAGAGGGACAAGGGATGAGATATGAACGCTAAAGGAAGGGTAAGAGGGCCAGTGGCGGGGCAAGAGAGCTGGCTAGTGGTGGGTCAGAATGGTTGGTCCTAATTAGGAGTTGGAGAGAGAAGACTGGGATACGAATTTAACACATTCATTAGACAGTTGTATACAGACAAATTATTTCAATGACAGCATGTATTCTTTAAGAGTACGTGGCAAGGAAAAGGTAGAGATAAGTACAGAGCATGCAGTGGGTAGAATAGCCGGAAATTGATGGAGGCAAGTACGGAACGTATAGTAGGTACAATAGCTGGGGTCAGGCGGAGGCAATTATACAGCGCACACTGGGTACAAAAGCTTGGTGTACGTAAGGGCAATTATAGAACGCACCAGCGGGTACAATAGTTGGGGACAGGTGCAGGCAATTATAAGCGTACATTGGGTACAATACATCAACATAGGAGGGCAAGAGGTGGGCCCGAGTGGGCCCTGGGACATAAGGGGCTTATATTCCGTCAGAAAGGGAGGAATGGTATTAATGGCATTTGTTTTAAATAAAGATCTTAAATATCATAAATACATATATAGAACACCTAGTTAACGATGACAGCAATCAAGGGAGAGGTGGAGAAACATTTGTCATCTATGATATTTACGTAAACAGATTACACTATTAGAGTGTATTTGGAACAGGGCAATATGTACAGATAGTGTGGTGTACAGCTGTTAATAATGAGAGTAATGCAAAGGGTCAAAGTTTCGTTAAATATGAAACATGCAGTTACAGGATGTATTGGCTTTGGGCTTTTATCGCTGCAAGCACATTATCCGTGAGGCGATGCGTTCCTTTATTCACTGGAAGTGCGATAACCTCTCCTCGTCATCCACTTATAGGTAATTTTGGTCTTTCGCTTAGGGCATCTCTAAAAACTTCTGTCGCTCTACCTTTCCCTAATTTTTCCATTCTGACGGCACTATAGCTGTCTCTTCCTTTAACAAAGCAATTCTCTTTGGTTCTCGTTTCTCCTCTAACTCCACCTTGGATGACTCTAACATTCCATCACCCCCTGATGCTCCTCTTACTAATCCTATGACTCCTCCTGTAATCTCTTTTCAGACTGTCAGAAAAGCGATTCTTTCTCTGGACACAAGCAAAGCTTATGGTCCTGATGGCATCCTTCCCCTTGTTCTGAAAGAGTGTACCTCTTAACTTGCACCTGTGCTTGCTCGTCTGTTCCGTTTCTGTTTAAAAACCAAAACTTTTCCATCTCCTTGGAAACATGCTTTGACGCATCCCATTCCTAAGAAGGGTAACCGTTCTGACCCCTCTAACTACCATTTCCAAAGTCTTTGAATCCCTCGTCAACTCCCATATCCTTAAACACCTCGAAAATGAAAGCCTTGTCTCTGATCACCAGTATGGCTTCTGTAAGACGAGATCCACTAGTGATATTCTTCCCTATCTTACTAACGTCTGATCATCATCCCTGAAAGATTTTGGGGAGTCATATGTAGTTGCCCTTGACATATCTGAGGCTTTTGACGGGGTGTGGCATCGGGGTCTCATCTCTAAGCTCCCCTCTTTTGGCTTCCCTCCCTCATTTTGCTCCTTTATATCTAGCTTCCTCTCTGGCCGACCTACCTTTGTGGTTGTAGATGCAAAAGCCTTCCTCCTTTTCTCCAACAACAGCGGTGTCCCTCAAGGTTCTGTCCTGTCTCCTACACTTTTTCTCCTTTTTTCAACGATTTCCTCTCCTCAAATAATCCAATATTCTCATACGCTGACGACTCAACACTGCATTCATTTACATCCTTCAATTCTGCTCCCTCTTCTCTCACTCGATTTGCATCTCGTCTTGACACAGCTTCCTCACTGAACTCAGACTTGGACAGGATATCTCGGTTAATGCCTCCAAGACCCAATTTCTACCCATCTGTCTATCAAAAACTCCTCGTAACTCTCGTCTTTCCTTTGACGGTTCTGTGATTCCACGTCTTGACTCACTCAACATACTTGGTATTACTGTAACATCCAATCTTTCTTGGAAACCCCACATTACGGGAATAGCTAAGTCTGCCTCTAAGAAACTGAATGTCCTGTTTAGATGTCGAAACTTCACTTCTGAACAGTTGTTCCGTTTATACAAGGATTGATTCGTTTTTGTATGGAGTACTTCTCTCACATTTGGGGTGGTTCTACCTCTGTATCCTTACTTGACAGAGATGAGTCGAAAGCAGTGCGACTTAAAACTGTCCCAGGCTAACTTTCATACTTGACTTCCTTGCCCTACGCCCCAATGTTGGTTCACTTTCCCTCTTCTATAGGTATTACTTTGGTTTTTGCTCCCGAGGTCTGGCTGCTTGTATCCCCCCACCACTAGTTCGATCTCGCAATACTCAAGCTGCTGCGTCACATGATTATTGTGTGGCCATTGGCAACTCAAGGGTGGGTCGTTTTAATACCTGCCTCTTTTCCGTACACATCGAAGCTTTGGAACTCTCTACCCTCTCGTGTCTTTCCCAATAACTATGACCAGGCACATTTCAAAAGACAGGTCTTTCACTTTCTTAAAGATTCGTAAATACTTTCCCTTGTCTTTCCTTTTTCCATTTTATTATTCTCCCTGTGTTTCAATTAAGGCCAGGCCTTGATGTGGACTTTTGTCCGTGATTGGAGCCTTCAACATAAGAAAATAAGTTTTGTTAACACGTGGAAGTAAATGGTGGTTAAATGAATGTATGTTCTGCCGAAAGAGGTCCAGATCAATCTTGTGGCTTGTATATATATATATATATATATATATATATATATATATATATATATATTATATATATCATACTTGTTTGCCTTTTCCTGCGTTAGCGAGGTAGCGCCAGGAATAGACGAAGAAAACGGCTTATTCTCTTACATCCATTCACTTTCTGTCTCGTGGAATGCATGGAAACCAAAACCCCCTATCAAAGCCACGCCACACACCTGTTTTCCCCGTCTGCTTCATATTTCCTGGTTCGTTCCATTCAGAGTATGTCGCCTCCTTATACCACATTTCTCCAACTCACTATATTCTGTGTACGCCTTTCACCCTCCTGCATGTTCATGCCCCAAGCGTTTAATTATTTTTTTTATTCCATCCATCCATCTCTAATTTGGTCACGTCATTCTCCTTGTCCCCTTCACTTCTGACACCTATATCCTCTGTAATCCTCTCCTCGTTCATTCTCTCCATATATCCAAACCATTTCAGCACGCCTGCTTCAGCTCTCTCAACCAAACTCTTCTTTTAAACCACACGTCTCTCTTACCCCACCGTTGCTTACTCAATCAACCCCCCCCCTCCCTCACACCACATATTGTCCTCAAACATTTCATTTCCAACGTATCCACCCTCCTCCGCACGTTCTCATCTGTGGTCCTTGCTTACATCCGCACAGCGTCATTCAGACTATTATACTTTCAAATACATTCATTTTCTCCCTCTCAGATAACGACCTCTCAATACATTACTCAGCGCTCCCAGAACCTTCGCCCCCTCACCCACCCTGTAACTCACTTTCGACTCCATGGTTTCATTCGCCGTTTTCCGCTTCGTGAGATAGCTTGAGCCATGCACACATGGAAAATCCTTACTAGCGGAGACAGCCAAAGATCCTTCTTCAGAAAGTCAAGTGCGACCCTATCCACTCCAGCTGCTATGCCTCACTTCATCTTAAAGAAGACATTCACTACCGCTTCTCTTTTCTCCAAACCACTCACCATGACCCTCACATCCCATATACCCTACATCTGCCACCTTTGCATCTAACGTTCTTCCCAACCAGTGGTGCATGTACCATTGGTGGTACACATAGGCTTTGTCAGTGGTACGCGGTGAGCAAAACCAATGATACACTTCTTGAGCGATAGTACCAACTAAAGTTGTCCTCCGATCAGTATATGGTTTTTAATCAGGCCTCAAGTTATGTAGAATTTCTTGTTTATTCATGCGCTAATTTGACATTCACTCATGGAGTGGGGACAGATAAAACACAGATTAAGTACCAGTTAGCTTTATCTGACCTATTTCCTAAATTTTTGAAAAATTTACAAATATTAGCTAATCATGTTGATATCAATTAGTTCATTGGTAGAAGCATTACACGTACGTACATTCTCATATACGTATACACTTACAGGCATAATGTTACGCGATTGTTGACGAAAATAGCACGTGGAATGCGAGATGAAGGAGGTTTGGAACCTCTGAGGTAACACATTCAATAGTCCCTCAAAATACCCATTCCGTCTCTTCTTCTCTTCTATGTTACCATATCCCCTTGCCAGGGCTCCTGAGAGGAATTTTATCAGGGGGTGCAAGGTTTCTTTCGAACCCCCTTCAGGGCCGGATTCAGTCCTTAGGGGCCCTGGGCACTTCAGGTTCGGTGGGCCCCTCGTACACAGAAATTGAAATATGCAGCAAATCACCGAATTTGAACATCAAAGTCAGTTATTGCATGTAATTAGAACTGATAAGTTATACGTACATAGAAAGGGGCATATATACATATATACATAGAAATAGTACAATAGTTACAAAAGGTCTCTTTCTACACTTGGCCTCTGTTTCCACGGTTTCGACAAAATTAATCTTTTTGGCTTTAAACAAGATCGCTTAGCCTTCGCTTGACCTAATTTACTTCTTAGGAACATCCTACTCTGATGGAACAGTTGGCCAAAGTTCAGTCTAAATCTTGGCTCAATAAGCTAATTCTTTCATTGTTAATTTTTTTTTTATATATATAGAGGGCCCCCACTCTGGCAGGGGGGCCTGGGACAATTACCCCTTTTGCTCTCATATAAATCCGGCACTGGCCCCCCTTCCCTTCTCCATTAGTCATCCTGTTTTTATCCACTACGGCTTTATTCCATGAGCTGTAAGGCCAAAACGGGTATGGAAGGTGAGAGAAGAGTGGAATGGAGCGCTCGGTTGATTTTCTGCATTTTCTGAGATCTAAGGAAATTCCAGGGCCCGGTTACGATGTACCCCCTGCACGCCCTCTCTCAAGAGGCCCTGCGGGCCCTGGCTGTTCTCTCTCTCTCTCTCTCTCTCTCTCTCTCTCTCTCACATATTCGCCATTTCCCCCATGAGCGAGGTAGCGTTAAGAACAGGGGACTGAGCCTTAGAGGGAAAA
>JAYMFT010210629.1:0-25384 GCA_038088735.1 Panulirus argus
ATATATATATATATATATATATATATATATATATATATATATATATATATATATATATATATACCGTATACTCCCTGACAAGCAGTGAGTTATAGGTCAATTTATACTTTCGGTGATCACTGTCAAGGAGACAAGCCACAGAACTTTAATGACCACAGCTGCTGGACCTGAACTGACTCACAGGATGAGCCTCGAGTGAGATATGGTGTCCAGGCCATCTACAAGCACCTATTACCAGACCTGTCAAGTCTACCTCGTCTTGGCTAAGGCATTAAGCAACATCGGCAGCTACTTTTGTCCTTATGAGCGCAATAATCTGACAGCCGCTTGAAGAAGGACGTATCTCAAGACTAGCACTCAACGTGAAGCGTTAATGTCTCACTAGCACGCCCTCTTTAGATAAACTAAAAGCATCTCTCGAGGCGCCTCACGATACCGTTACCAAGATAGGAGCTGCAGGACCCTACGACCTCAACCTGGTAAGTACAGGCGGTGCTCTAGTCAAAATATCCTTTAGGAAGTGGAGCTTCTCGTTCATCCTTCGACGAAGCGGTTAATGCCTGTCTCGCGTACCATACAATGCCTTGGAAATTCTACTGAAATTTTACAACAGTTCCAAAGCCAGGAACTGTCGGTGCTTATCATGCATCTGAGGGATTGTTCTCTGGTATATCAAAACACGCAGATAAACCGTAATACCATATATGTCCGAACAAATCTCGGAGAAAGTTCCCCGTTACCACAGCAGCTGACACGTCCTAATCCCCGGTTCGGCACTTGCTCGATGATAAGGAATGTTGTTCAGCACCTGTCACTTGCTGGATGAAGACACTTCCTTAACCAGGGGGACCAGAACAACTATTCGACCTGGCCCCGCCAGCTGTGATATCCGTACGTGATTGATAGCTTCCTCTTCTGTAGAGGACGCTGTCTTTTTGATATAAAGCCCGGAGCTGTTTCTCCTCCGCCTGTCTGTAAACGACAGTAAGGCTGCCATCCTCCATCATAACCGAGTCAGTTTCAGTATCATATGTTACCAGCAACAACCTCTTGTCCTGCGTCTCCTCTGTTACGGAATGGTGGTTGGAGCGTACGAGAGTGATACTGCAGTAGCAGACAATACGTTCAAACACATTTTTCCTTTTTATACGCAGGATCTTTGCGCTAAACTCGTCTTTCGTATCGATGGCAGTAATTCTGAGGGAGACTCATATATTTACGATGCAGTAGGATCGAATCCCATTCATGCCCGTCTTCTTCGTCATGCGACTAAAAGATGAGATGTGATCGTTATCAATCCCCAGTATCTAAAAAGAATTGCATGCACCTCTCTCATGTATTTTACTGTAAGTTTGCAATACCTCTTTATCTCTTGATCGGCGAATTGGAAAAAACAAAAATCATTTTCCTTGCCACTCCAATGATCGCTAACTAGATGATGGGGTTATTCTCTGGTACATCGAAACATCCAAATTAAAAGAAATACACGCAGTTATACCCAATGTAGCATTAATGCCCATATATCCACCAAATAGGCCCAAATGCAAGCAAATGCACGCCAGTCACACTGATATGTAAATCAAGATGCAGAGTATAAGCATTAGACATATGCAATGACATTTGGACAACAAAATTTAGGATAGCTTCGGTTAGTAAAGTTGGACACTGTCAACTGGTCATGGTATATGTTGCTCTCAACATTCATTTTGAATCATTAAAACTTATGACTTTGGAACACTCGTCTGTACTGTCATCAGTAAGTTTCCCTTAGAAGTCAAAGCTAGTGATGTCGTTTGTTTGCTGGGAATGAGTAAACAAAGCATGAAATATTTGCAGTATCCAATCATACAGCTTCCAGCTTTCTTATTTTCCCATATTCACCTCAAGTGAAACAGTCATTTTTCAGCGTGAAGTGTTAATTGGATGCGCTTACAAGTGCTTTCTGGAGTCGCCTGTGTTGCGACAATGCCGAAGCTTTAGAGAATATCTTTTATTTACGATAGTTACGAAGACTATGGCTGACTGGGTTGGAGCGTACGTCTTAGATCATCCTAGGAGAGAGACATTGCAAGTGATCCGGACCCATCGATCATGGTGCAAAGAGAAAGCTTCCAAGCGCTGCTTAGTAAGACGACAAAAAGTAGAGGAGAGACCATCGAAAAACAAATCGAACAAAATGATACTGATGAAAATAGGAAAGATAAGAGGCAGAGGAATATTCCGCAAGAGGAAAGTAGAAAGAACGCATGCGCGAGCCAAATGCAGAAGGCTAATCGAATGAATCCAAGAGAGAGAGAGTATCAACAGCGGCAGGAGACAGTGGCACGTACGGTATAAGTAGGTAACATGAGGGCGTACCTCCCAAGGGATATACACATGACCTTCCACGAGAAGGTGCTCTTGCCCGCTACACCGGGAAGGCAGCATAAGGAGCTACTGAACCATCGCTCAAGGAAGGTCACAATAGCGCCACCTCCTCCTCCTCCTCCTCCTCCCATGTGACTGACTATCGCTGGTGATGAGGCAGTCAGGTTGTCGACGAGGCAAGGATTTAAGAACGTGGTAATGACGATGCTTCAGCACTCGAAGGAGAGGAGAATATATATATATATATAAGATCTTAGTCGTCATGTATCTGGTTTATGTTGGATCTTTATTCATCCCTTGACGGTGACTGATTCGTCTAAGCCAAGCGACACGATGTCCGAGGTGAAAGGATGATGGAGGGAGACATTCCAGACAGCTTATTCATGCGTGGAACATACTTCAGGATATTTGCGAAGTTTGTTGAGCAACGGGTATTCCCAGCATATCTGTAAATAACCGTATGTATCGCTCACAGTGCAGTGTCCTGATACATCACATCTCACGCACAGGTCATAACCTAGTGCGAAATGATGGCTTTACATTTCCCTTACTAGTAAACACATCTTCCGTGACATATATTGTCTATGGAAGCCATTACTCTCAACTTGCGATGTTAAAATGTCATTGTACACGCTTTTGCGCCCACACCACAGCGAGCTGTCCACACGGTCTCAGGTTTAGATCTGTCTTATCCGCGCTTTACAGGCACAAATGATGATATGCAGGTGACATTCCTCACGAGGAACTTAGAAGAATGTCGTGTGATGCCCAGCCGTAAACAGCTGCGTTAGGAGGCTCACAAATCTTTCTTCATACTTTCAGGAGGTTGTATCAAGGCTTCAGGCATTGGCTCTTACGTTACAGCAAAGCATTACCCAACAGTTGGAATGGGATGTCTTGGTAAGTTCTGCCTCCACAATAACGTTAACTGTGAACCTGCTGGGTTGTATCTAAAGAACAACACTACAGATGTCTCAGGTGGAGCCCCACTACCGTCCGAATCTGGGAGTGTAAAAGTTATGTCCGGGATCATCTTACGTCCTCCGTGTCAAGATTGCTGGTCTTGGTTTCTACGGTATATCATGAATACTAAGCTACTGGGGTCCGATTATGAAATCGTTTTGTATATATGTCATATACTACGCCTTTTTTGCATCATCTTCACAAACTTTTTCTCATTTCTGTCACCTTCTCTGTGTCTTGTATCATTATTGCTATGGCTATTATCATTATTATTATAAATATTATTATCAACATATTAATAGTAGCAGTAGTATTAGTAGCATAATATTAATATTAAAACAATAATATAATGATAACTATCATAATGACAGAAATAATGATAATAATAATAATAATTATATTAATAATAATGATGATGATGATAATAATAATAATAATAATAATAATTATAATTATTGTTATTATTATCATTATTATTATCATTATCATCATTATTATTATTCAGGGACTGCCCTTGATGTGAATTTCTTTGGGACATCTGAGATAAAAGAAAATCGATTCGAATAAAGGAATTATGATCTATGGAAGCAATGAGAGTCATCACAACTCTTGTTTTCATTTGTGATTCCTTTCAGTTGTGTTTTTCTTTTCTGTCCGTGAAGTCAAGGAAAAATCATAAAACACTGAAAATATTCAAATCATTATAATCAGTCTTCTTCCATCTTTCTTGACTTAGAGCCGTCACGCCACATTACTCAGTTGTCGTCGTCTCACTGACAACGAAACCTGGACAATTTTCGTGAATTCTCACACAAATGATACGTGGATTGACGTATACATATTACAGAGAAGTTATGGCATCTCTGGGTGAACTTAGTTAGATTCCTCAACCGAAATGCTGGTCAGGAGAGTTGCTTTTCCAAGTTCAGATAATGCTGTAATTTTTTTTTTTTAATAGAAATCGCTTTTCTCTTTTGTATTGTCCTATTTTTTTCATTTTTTCTTTCACCTTCTCATCTCATATCAACTCACTCATTGCTTCATGATGTGAAAAGTAAGGCAAATAAACAAACAGCATTTAACGGTTTCTTAGATAAGGAAAAAAAAAAAAAATGCCCTGTAGCCAATCACTTGTCTTCCGGTCGTAAGAAAACGAGTCGTTTCACAGTCGTCCATGAATCGTTAGTCATCAAATGTGTCGTTTCGCAGGCTTCCTAGCTCAGCATCATCCCATTCCACATTCACTCATATATTAGCCACATTATGCATGGACAAAACTTTTAAATCAATATTTCTTATGGTACTCAAACAATATCAGTGTTTATGGGGGAAATGTTTCCATGTTACATGACGGTGCCATTAATATAATTGTTATCGTTCCCATAGCTGAATCATACAGACAGAACTGTAGCGCAGCAAGTCTACCGTAAAGAATATGGAGTCCGTTTATATCCGTCAGCCTGAGGAGTTGGGAATAAGAACCTTTCATCCCCACAAGATTACAATCCCACATAAGAGTGCGTGCCTCTAAGTACTTGATCCTCCTCGTGTAAACGGGAATGGAGTTAACGATAAGAGATCAGGTCTGATAAGAATAAACAGAGCGAGATTCCTGGCACGTTGCGGCAAGACGAGGCAGATTTGCAGGTGACAACTTTGTTTACAAGACGGAGAGAACATTGTGTTAAGTTTTATTGTCTTGGATAATTATGATAATTTCGCTCACATTTATATATAAGACTTTAATCATGCTGCATTATTTGAATGATAAAAATTTTCGTGAACAACAGGATAGAAAGAAATTTCGCTATATGCCATATTTTCTTCTTTACAAAAGAAATGTCCTAATAATACTTCTGAATCGTGTTGAGAAAACAGTAGAGGCGTCTGGCAACTGTTACAGTCTTCCCAGAAATGCCAGATTCAGAAGAAAATGCCGAACATTCCTGCTGATTTTTGGATCAGTTCAGACTTCCCTTATTTTAAACTATACTCAACTGCGTGCTATTTTGATTAGGTTCTTTATCTTTTGGTTGAAAAATGGAAAAAATAATTAATTACATGATGATATTTACTACTATAGTAAAAAAAAAGATATAGATATATGATAAGAAATCAACAGATAGTTCATCCAGCTCAGTACTATACTTCTTCATTTATTCTGTTCCACTCCATTTTCTCCTGCTTGATCAGTTGTAAAGGAAAAAGAAATGATCGTATTTAATCCTTAACACTAAGTTTTTATGCAAGATATCTATAGTGATTCTTACCAGAAAACAGCGAGGTGAATTATTATCAAGTCGCCATTTGCCAGAGTACATATCCCTTCAAAAAATTATCTCCAAGACTTGCGTGTGTTCCTGGGAGTTTTAGGCAGCAGCAAAATCCCAATTCCAGATGGTCTCCCTTTGAGAAGTGGACCCGTAGAGGAGGATGGAATACTGGGATCCCGGTGGATATCTCATCCCCCTGCAGTTTTATAAATGATTGCTTGATATGATAACACTGCCACCTCACACCATTTACAGCATATGCAGCAGTGACCGAAATCCTATGAAAGGTAGACACTTAATAACGCTGAGAACGTCAGTCAGCCCGTCTTGTTTCAAAGCCTGAATCAAATTTTCAGACATATATTTTTTCTGAGGACTTATACGTTATTTTCTTGTGCCTTTCCTTTAAGAGAGATACACGGATACATATTCGTGAGGATACGATGGAGTGCCGAGCATAGAGAAAAGTCATAGCTAGATTCTTCGACAGATGTTGGCAAAGATCTCTTGTGGTTACATGAACAGTTATTGGCCTCCTATGATATGTATGTTTGTACTGTGTACTTGCAATGTTGGAAGCTCATTCTTACATTTATCTTACTCATGGAAAAATATGATGAAGGCAAAATATTACTGGGTATATCTATGATGATCGATGCATATTAATCTGTAAAAATTTATGACTATTCGTACGTTTTGGTAGATCGTTCAAAAAGTAAGCACATTTCTTGTGCGCCTGTTTGAGATTGCACCTGAGCGAAGGGTTCTCTCTGGTGAGGCTGTATCATCATTAGTTGTCGAGAAACAGAACGGTCTCGTCAGAGGATTTCTCGTTTCAAAGCGGCTCATCCTGTCCTTGCCGCTGAGTGTAGTACAGCGATGATGCTGCAGGAGCACCCTGGATAAGGTGTCTTGGAACTGTATAAGAAGGTAAGCTAAACAAAGGTCAAGGCAGCTCTTAGACACAAGAATTGAAGTAGTATTTCTTCTCTACTTTATTGTTACAGTATACTAATCATCCGGGAAACGTCAAATGTCGCATGCACCTTCCAGCTGAGTCAGTGCTTACTATTCTTTGAAAATTTCTTCCAATTTTTTGTATTTTCATTCTAGTTCCGCGCTCCGCGAGACAGATTTTCACGTAGGTTTTCCACAGCCTGTCAAAGCCTATTTAGCCATCTCCTCTGGTTTCTTCGTCTGACCTTGTTAGCGCTTGAGATTTCTCGTAAACATCAAGATCAGATGTAAGATAAGGGTCGTAAAGGTACAGATAATAAATATGTCACAAGTTAATACTTCCAGAATGTAAAAGAAGTATTCTTAATGAAATTTTTTTTTCTAGACTCAAGCGGCGAAGTCACACGAATTCTTGCAGCCTTGCATGAACATTATAATCAACCACTTGCTTACAACGTACACAAGCATGCAGCCGGACCAAGAGAAACATCTCTCCAGGTGGATTTTTCTCTAGTCTTGTCCCTTCTGAAATGAAGTCTGCCTCTCTTAGGTCTACGCTCTGTCTCCGACGTTCTGTAAGCAACAGCATCAACAGCAGATTTACTTATCAGTTTCCCGCAACATACAGGTGTCACAAGTTGCAGTCACTGACAAAATTCCAGCAACATGTCTGATCGGAGGTGGACGTTGCTGACTCCTGTTTAGGAAGGCAGAGAGAGCGGTACGCTGCATTCCTCTTGCCTGGCGCAAAACCGGGGATTCAGGAATTCGGTCGGGTGCATCCCTCGAAATAAGTCCATTTCTGTAGGTTTCACAGAGTATCCGAGGGAGGGCGTGTCGAAATCGGCTTGATATTCGAAGAGAATTTCTAATAGTTTGCTGGTATCTGTTTGCGCTGGCGCAAAAGGATGTGAGACTTGAGAGGCTGATAAAGCCCTAAAGTTTCACAAAGTCTTTATCTAACGCCCAAACTATGTGTTTCGAACGAACGACTCTCTGAGACACGCACCCACGTCCATTTGGATTCTTAGTACACGTTATGGTTAGATTAGCGATGTTGTGATAGAAATTTCAGGGGGCGTTCCGGGTTAGCCACTTGCAGGAGCGGGTCACGGCATGGCTATGAAACCAGCATGGAGGACGATAGTTAACATCTTGTATATATAGTAGACGATTGAGAGAGAGGGATGAGAACGACCGTAAGAAAACTGATGAATCGCCTGCAAATAAACTATGAAACGACCATGCACTAGAGTGTGGTGAGAAATAATACAGAAATAGGAGAATGAACACGAAATAAATAGTAGAAAGAAGCCACCTCCAGTGAACTGGAGTGTGACCCTGGGATAAGTCGTGGATCCAGCATGAGCAAAGTGCAAAGCGACCTTCAGGCGAATCCTAAGACGATCGTAAAGTGAACTGTCTTGATGTCATGACATAAACTTTGCAAAGACCATCAACAGACTATAGAAATGGCACGAAAGTAAACTGCGAACAGTAAATTCATATCCTAGATGGGTGATCGCTATATAAACCGCTTGAACTAACAGAAGATGAATTTTGCGGAAAGAGTTTGAGGTAACTTGAGAGAGCCAGCCTTCAAAAGTCGCTGCTGATTAGATAGCCACAAAGATAGCTTGCTTGATGACTGTGGCAAAGGACAATAGCAGTGGAAAAACCGATTATGAGAATGTTTTTTCCAAATCCACTGATTGTAATAGCAGTAAAAATTATATTGGGTTAACTAAAGTATTAAAAATGACAGTTCACTGTTTTCCCATAGAGTTATGCATATTCTAAGAAATGCCAAAAATATTAATCTTTTGCCTCTTGAGGGATAATACGTACATAAACTTCGTTTCTGAATGACAGTAAATGTATCTCATTCAAGAACCTCGCTAACAGATTACGAATGAAATATTTAAGGTATGGATAAGAATTTATTGCTCCAATAATAACTGATAGATCCCATGAAAAGCCTCCTAGTTTGATGGCAACGTACTCTGAAACACAGTTAAACCTAAGGCAACTTGAAAGACTGTTGAGAACCCAGTGGTAAGTCACTGCATGGGAAACTAAGGAATTAGTCTTCTGGATCAAATCTGGTACAAGCTAATGCTCTGAGAGCATTTGGTTTGTCTCTTTGCCTTTGTGTTCGTTTGTGGTGTGGGAAGTGAACGCCGGAGGGTGTGTCGTATGTGATACCAAGAATAGGTGGAGTTTCTTGTATGGAAGTGGTTGTCTGTTCAAGGTGACGGGAAGGATGTAGGTTGGGTTCATGTTGTCTGGGGGCTTAGAGAGTGACTGGACACTTCTGTGGAGGTACAGATCCCTCTGGTCTGGGTGAGTCAGCGATTTGATCGCGTGATGTTTGTTGCTGCTTGCTTAGAGTCAGGGTCCCTTGATCTGACTGCAAGGTCGTCTAGATAACAGAGGACTTTCACACTGTTGTCTGCAAGAGACTGAAGAGGTATGGAGAAAGAGCTGATCCTTGCGGAACTCCAGTATAGAACCTGAGGATTTTGAGTGAGTGTTAATCAACATTGGCGGCCACCTATGAAGTTAGCTAAACATATATTTACTTCATTTGATATTTTGGTACTCGATCGTATTAACATTAATTCAACCGTACTCGAATAATATCAACTGGGTGAGTGGTAACAAATGAATAATGATGCAAATGATGGATGAAGATTCCGAACCCATGATTCCATTAAAGATGCTTATATGCTTCATGATATGATAAAAAACAAATTTCTTCGAAGCTCCATATATGCCGTGGTCAGCATGCGATCTTCGAATTATAATCATACTCAAAACTGCTAATGGAGATTATTATATAGAGTTTCCTGAGGAAGCCTTAATAGCATGAGGGGAAGTTGGACATCTTAATCTTGTTAAGATGCAAATTGAGACCTACTTACGATAGGAGGTCAAATGAGATATGAATGTGATCACGGATAAGGCAAGGTCTTGATCGGTTTTTCATTGTCCCTCCATTACTCTAATAAGAACTTTGAGTTTGTTGAATGAATTATCTTATTATCATACTGAATTTTCGTACGCTGAAACTCTCTTACTATGATGTTACTACCTGTTAAAATCAGTTAGCCAGTCCCAAAGTAGCGTAAGAAGTGCGGTCCGTTCCAGCAGGGAAAAAATGTGATGCTAGCAATCTTTCCTTTTGATGCTCTTCGTGATTTGCCTTCCCTTCATCTGCAACAACATCTTATGGCATCCAGTGTGCATCCCTTCAAGCGAGCAAGATCACTCTGGCTGTCTGACTGATTATTTGATTCAATTGCAGGTGACGACGACGTGAAGATAGATGGTGTCCTCAGTACAATGACAACTGTCCAGTTCCGTAATCAACTCATCACTCTCTTCCTACACAGGAAAGTTTTCAGACTGGTTTGATGTTTTATAACAGCATCACGAATTCGGAATCTGATATACTCACGTAGATCAACAGCACACTAATAAACCACATACACTGTAGTCGAACATTGACAGAAGTTACCATATGCGTGAACACATGGCTTTACAAATAATCCTCATATGTAACCTCAAACTCATACAGACTACACCATTGAACTATACTACCATGTAGATTCATACGCATATACTGTATACTCACTGGTAAAAACCATACAGTACACTCAATGCATACACAATTAGTGATCACTATTACCCTGCACTACATCTATTCACCATAATGATGACTAACTTATTATCTCTACACTTCATCTACTATATGCTCCAATCAGACAGACAATTCATAATCTACGCATGTTTCACTCATCTATACCAAACTTAAATCACTCTCTTGCGTTTATAAGATAGAAGCAGTTGTCATAAATAACACTCGAACGCATCACAGAAAATATTCACCGTTGCCACAGTCGATAGTAACAAGATTTAGTCTTCGCACGTGTATCATTCTCTTTAATGAAAAATACATACTACATTCACTTACCACATCTACTCTGTTTCATACATCACACTAATATATTTGATTTCAGATATATGCCATATTCATAAACATTAACAGAAATATTAGTGATGTTACTTTACTTAGCTTGCCACACATGCTTACATCGAATATAATCATCAGTTCTTCGGCAGTAAAGATCATTCTATTGTATTCTTCCCCTGTAAAATCTTCAGCATCATTTACTCTTAATTTTTTGGCATTTCTGAAAGGAGTTCTAACAACATCACACCAGAATCCAAAACTATTTATCTATCAACATTTTTTTTTTAATAGCATCAGCAACAATCATGCATTCTGACAAATTTTTAGTGTACTAGTAACGCTAACACCAACAGTGTCCAGACAATCATTCTTTAAAGGATACGATCCGCCTGAAACACAACAGAATCATTAGATATACAAAGTTAGGGATGGGACTTATGAGAATAATTCCATGCTATGCTATATACAGAATCTAAACGTGAGATAAAAGGTTCAGTTGAGTACTAGACACCACAACTGCTTCGGTTATACTAATTATCTGATCTAACACTTTCAACCTCACCCTCGTCGATCACTGTATCATCACATAAAGCATCATCATCCACAACTTCATCATCCATACCATCACAACAGACAGCTTCATAATTTTCAACATATCCACGGAAGTTATCATCATCCACAATATCATCAGCACCTAACTCATCATCCACACCATAATGGCACTGTCAACATTTCACCAACACCCTCTGAATCATCACACGCTTCATCCACACCATCATCCGCCTCACCACTCGCTAATACAAACCCAAAGCATCATCATCCATGGTATCAATACTCACCCCAGTGCCTATTGCATTATCGCCCACACTATATCACTACACCATCATCAGCTTTGCCTAATGACCCACAGCCTCACCATTAGACTTTATCACTCACGGCATAGCCAGTCATAGCGATATCATTCAGAGCATTACCACCCACCTTAGAACAGCATCAACACCTATAACTGTAATCATTCACATCAATATTCACGGTACCATTAACCACAGTATTGTCGTGTGTTACGCCAACAATACTACACCATCGTCCACGCTATCGTAGGCCAATAGATGATCACCAATACCATTACGCATAACAGCAGGCACAACACGTTCGCTTGAGGGCCTCATTATGTGCAGCATCATTACCCATAACGTCATAATGTCAGTATCATCCCCATGGCTTTCCACTGCGCCTTAGCCAGCCAGATTGACTGTCCTGTCACAGCTTCCATCAACCGCACAGCGTTCATTTGACTTCCAGTTTCTGTGCCAGTTACACTGCACCAACGCCACAGAGGCACCAAAATCCCAGTGTATACACCAGGCACACTGCCCAGAAGTGTGTTCATCACTCAAATTTTCCACGCGATACAAGGATATTCAACTCCTTTACGGCGCAATGACACTTAGATACCAGCGTCTACATTAGTAGTACTGCCTGACGGCATATGGACACCTAGCTCTAATGTCTTCATCAGTAACAATGCCAACACGATGCTTGTACACTTAACTCTCAATGTTTACATCAACTGCCCTGCCTGCATGCCATAGAGAAAAACAAACCCAGAGTGTCTAAACCAGTTAAACTGCCCAGATGACACAATGAGACTTAAATGTTCATGTCTACATCACTTACAACGTCGACATGACAAGTGTATACTTAAATCCCCGTGTCTACATCAACGACATTATCGAAACTACACAAATGCACTTAAGTGCCAAGTGTCTTCTATATTCACTCTGCTCTCACGACGTTTCAGCATATCCAGTTTCAGCTGTACTGAGCAGCTCATAACGATCAGGTCGTCAGCACCACACACTCAAAGGCCACACCGAATTCCATCACATCTCCAGTAATCTACTCTGAGATCGCTTACAAACCCTCCGTAAATCAGCTTGGACGCAAAGCCCTTGACTTGAAAAAACACGCGGATAAACATGTTATCATGCGATGGTGGTGACGTGCTGGAGAATATATCAGTATTCTATTACTCGTGAATGATCGATGCAAGCGCTGCGTAGCTGTGTCAGATCAGTGAGTTACAAACGTCCATATCTAGTATCATGAGACTTGAAATTATGAAAAACTCCCAAGGATAATCTCGCTTCAAGAAGACAGAAAGATATGTAAATTTTGGGAGATCTTGTTGCATAATCTGTTCTGAAGTTTTCTGTGAATAGAGACGGATATGATAATCAACCAAACGATTAATCCGAAGTTTGATCGCTGTAGTTGGTTAACATAAACAATTGTCAAGCGGTATCTCCAACTCAGGCTTGCGTTGTCTGCATTCCTGCATGTGTGTGTGTATGTGTGTGTGTGTGTGAGTGTGTGAGTGTGTGTGTGTGTGTGTGTGTGCGTGTGTGTGTGTGTCTTATATACACAGTGCTTGACAGAGAGACAACATAAATTACTTGAAAGCAAAAAGTATGAAAAAAGAAACTCGTTAGATCACATCATTGTCAAAGAAATCATCACCAAATTTATATTCTCGGCGATGCCGCGTATGTCAACATCTGTGACTGTATGGTCCAGTAAACTATACCTTTGAATCTGGATAACGGGCCTTGAACCCGCGACTCCATAGGGTTTGCAGAGGAAGGTACCACTGGTAATGTTGCCAGTCAGTCATGCTCTCCTGTGAACCCCATTGGGTCCCTTCAGCTGCACCACGTCCACTTCCATGCAACCACGTCCTTCCCCCTATACCACTTTCTCTCCCCTGCACCGCGTTCTTTCCCTTGCACCGTGTCCTCTTACCTGTGCCTCGTCCTCTCCCTCGCCCCCCCCCTCTCTCTCTCTCTCCCCAGGGCCAGGCCTTCTCTCTCTCTCTCTCTCTTCCTCACAGCTTCATCCTGCTCAACATCTAGGAACCACGTTCTACACACACACACACACACACACACACAGCCTCCTGGACGAATTAGATTAACCCGTTCCCTTGTCTCGATTGTTAACCAAATCGTTAATCACCAATACCGGCGGTTAGGCTGGTAACTGACTGCCTCTGATAGCTCGATGGCCAGCCAATCAATAAGCTGAACTGTGAATCACGCGATTTATGAAGCCAGTTAGATCCCGGCATATGAGTCAATTAGGAGCCCAGATCACTGAATTAGTAACTAGCCCGTAGCGTCAGTAATTTATCAGTTACCTCTCCTCAGCCAATTGCCATTGGTAGACTAACAGCAAGGTGCGGAATTAAGCAATTTTTTTACTTTTTTTTTTTTTGTACTCAGCACCACCAAAGGTAGTGTAAAATACACCTAATAATTTCTTGATAATCAGTTGTGAGATATTTGTGTTTAGAATGCTATTTCCTAGAATTGAATAATATTGGGATATTAAGTCGTGAAAAATGACCAACATAGCCAATCCTTATCTTAGGAAAACTCAATTGATCGATGATTTTCTGGTCAGCCTAACTAATGTATGAATATCTATGATCATATTCATCATATTCACGAATATTCATAAAGTCATATCTTTAAGTGAAACACATATTCACATAAAACTCCCCAACAGTTGGCCTTACCAAAAAGCTGACGAAATGGCTAGGACCCTTTACAACCATTTTGAATCATGATCTCAAGCCAATTAATCTCTATTGATCAGAGCAATATCAATGAGAAGCCCGTTTTGATTATGACTGAGTCGGAAAACGTAGGGTAGATTACAGTCTGTTGAAGCGTGTCGTCATCTATGTCATTTTACACCGTTGGAATGGATTTTGCAGCTCTCAGTAATCGTCTCCAGTAGCGTTTATACTCACAACTGTTGAGTCTTAATATCTGAGTGATAATCATCCATACTTTCGAAAAGAATGATTTTCCTTACATCCTTATTACTTAATCATTCTAATCATAAAGAGAATATCCAGAAGAAGTCTCCTATTGGGTCACATAATCAAATTTTCCCAACAGTGTGAGTCCTGTTCAGTGTACCAGTCACCCTCCAAGCAGGGCCGGCGGCAGCAGCCTGTGAGGCTCAATAAACCGTCACATTATCTCCCGTCTCAGCAGGGCCAATAAATTGATCATCGACTGCGGCCTGAGATGAAACGATTCGTGGCAACCGTAGTATTAGGAGACCCTCCCGACGAATGGGGAGAATTTTATCATCATCTTCCCCGCAGGGGAGAATTGAATTAAAAAGGTCGAGCCTTACTGGAAGAAACTTTGCTGGACTTGAGCAAGTTAAAAAAGGAAAAAAAACTTTTTGCCGTTCTTGGAAGGGTGACGTGCAAAATCACTTAGCTGCTTATAAGATTTTGATTGCATTATATTGTAATGGGTAGCAGGCAGGGTAAACTGCCTCAGAATACTGGTCTTTGAGATTTGCCAGTCAGCGGGACTGTGGTTCAGGTCTCCAGTCTTGCAAGATCAATATCCTTTGAAGATGCACGACTGTATTTACATGATCGACCCACTGGAGGGAACGGGGTAAATTGTAATAAGTGTAAAGACTGAAATTTACTTTGAACGATCATTACCCCTCATAACGTCTTCAAACAGATACGCTTACTGAAGCCGAAAACAATACATAATTGAATAAAGTTATGCCAGAACTCTAGCATTGTGTAAATATTTTACATGTATGGCCTATAAATTAAGTACCGAAATAAATAATGGGGGTGATCACAACAATGCTGGTAAACTATTAAGCAAGGAATACACACATAGGTTGTTGTGAACCATGTAGATTACAGACAGCATCAGAAAGATTAGTAAAGATAAGCCCTAACTAGTAGGACGTTAGACAGTCGTCTTGATGGAAACAATAGTGACGACTGTTATCCAAACATAAGAGAAGAACAATGACGCTACTAATTAGGCATGACAGGTGGGCCACTACACTCGCCTGCTCTGAACGTGTGAATTGCAAATTGTATATGATGTGTAGAAAAGTTAATAATAATCGATGCCTCAATCACACACAGTTACACAGATGATGAAAAGAGCAGCTATGACATTCATTGACCTTAGTGGTCTATAAACATAAGCTAATCAAGGTAACTTGAGGGAAGCTCAAATTTAGTTTCTATACACGTATTAGAGAGCTCGAAAACAGCCCATTATACAAGAGACGACACTAATTAGCTACAAAAAACACGATCGATTTACTTAGTAGACGAAAAGTTTATTTTCCTCACTCACAGCTGGTTACTACACTCGTTTAGATATCAATTTAACTATTAGTGTCCCGTATGTGCTTCCCTTCCATGTAACAAAATTGATAAGACATTATCTGGAGACAAGATAATTGATCTGATCATTTGAATCTTTTTCCCGCTCATCATGAAACAGACTATAATGAAAGATATAAGTCAATGGTGTTCCGTGATGGACAGGCTTGTTACGGGAAAGGTACCCATTCTTGATCCGGTTATCAGCTTATAAAATGATGGAAAAGATCGCCACTCTGGTGGTGGGTGGTGGCAAGCGGTGGTCCATTGAGGAGGCCGGGAAGACTTCCATATACACTTCATTTTCCTGGTCGGTAGAGGACTATGGCGTGTATCATTGCAGATGCAAGGAACTCCACAATATACATATGGATGCATGTGTGACGATGGACGGTGAATAGCGGCGGCAGTAGTGTGTGCAATCAGGGAATACTGCAATACATATGCTAGCTTTACGGTCGTTTGTGGACCGTGACGTTACTGTATTCGGGCCGTGGGATGCTTTAAGATGCATAAGCCAGCCTGATGGTTAGGAGGTGGATGTTACTGCTAGTGAAATGGCAGGGGAAGGGGCTATGGGAAAGCCATAAGCGCTGCTGCGCCCCTGAGGTAGGAGTGGAAGAGAGAGAGAGAGAGAGAGAGAGAGAGAGAGAGAGAGAGAGAGAGAGACTAGGGATCCAGGGGGTCAGCATAAGTCTTGGGTGGGTGGATGGATGGGAGGCTCAGAAGAGATACGACACTGAGCAGATGTACGCAGAGTGCGTGGTGAGGGTCACTCAGGAGCCAGGCGGGTCTCCTGGTGTACTAGTGGATGGAACCTAAGGCGCCTGTCAGACCACACACACACACACACACAGATCTCACTGGCACGGAGTATACCACCAGGTCCTCTGTGCCGAACAGCCTAGCCAGGCCATCTCTCACCAGGGTGGTTAGGGAGGAGGAGGAGGCTCAGGAATAAATCGACCAGCTGTCATGAATCACAAACCCATAGCGAAGCAACCGAACACAGACCATGAATATTCTCTCCTAACGGTAGTCTCGAACAGAAAAAAAATGTTTCTCCGTAACTGAAATGAGCAAACGGTACATGAGCGCAGAGGGTCTATGTTTCTTACGGGCCAGCATAGTCCCGTGCAGAGTGCCATGGATAATTCTGAACTAGCTATGATCACTGTTACCTTATCAGAAACTATGATGGGTACTGGCAACAATCGTTGGTTCACTGCTGGCAGTGCATGAAGCCGACAGCTAGAAATGCATAGGAGAAGCACTTAGTTAATTCAATGTTGCTTTTGCGAATAAGCAAAGAAGCAGAGTACCACCCCTGCAGGAGATGGAGAAGAATTATTCATCACCTCATCCACTTCCCAGCTCTACTCTGACCGTAAACTCTAAAGAATCATTTATAATGCCACGACGTATACAAATTGCAACACCCCGCTTTGGAAACTTGTTAGAATTCTTTTCTTTTAAACAGATCGAATATCTATGTATGGATAAGCGATCTAAGTACTTGCAGCTCTATCCTAGTTGCTAAAAAATAAGTATCAGCCTGAAAGAACATTTCTCTTGTCTTCGCATCAGCCTGACTTCCACAGCAAACTTGGGAAAGATTATTTAGTATGGTAAGCATCATGTACCTTGAGGTACGCGCCAGTTAAACAGTCGAGAAACAGCGATAGAAAGTAGAATCTCCCTTCATTACGATCCTCATTGCCATAGTCATGAGCGGCGGAGGTGCGAGCCACCGTCAGAATAAGTAAGATCAGCCTAAGGAGGTTTTGGCTGACGGTTCTTCAGCCTCTCATCTGGTACGGTACTGTAACAATAGCTCCTCTTCCCTCTCTCCCCCTCACCACTTCCTCCCTCTCGGGAAGGGCGGCAGGTGCTCCCCGCCCACCCTCAGACATGGCCAATAAACCACATGGCTGTCCAGATAATAGCGAAATATTAACCATAACGTGTCGGCGGCGCGAGAGAATAAAGGAAGCAATGTTTCAATCACTGAGTTGGTGCTGGAGGGGTATAACGATACCCGGACAGTGGGCGACGATACCCTAAGTGATAACTCAATAGTGGTAACAATGCATTCCCAAGCCCTTTGAGTACTGAGCTGGCCAGTAGGTCGGGGTGGTTACCCGGTAAGTAGGAGGGGTGGTGAGGAGGGTGGTCGTCGGTCCCATGCAACACTAGGGTGGACTTTTGAGGATGTATGGTCTGGCCATAAAGAGTGGAGATAGGATCTTATAACATGAGGTAACTCGCAACGAGCAGGGTCAAAAACTCTTGTAGCAAGCAGCGGGTGAGCTGTGGAGAAGCGAGCTTTGAGGGGTTCTTATGACTAGATGTGAATTATATAACGAGATGTACGAACGGTGTTTTGTAACGGAGGGATTTGCCATCTGATTAGGTCCGGGCTCCTGTGACTTAAGGGGTCAGGCTTATGTTGTTGGGAGGCAGCCTTTTGTAACTGAGAGAGAATTGAAGTACAGAAAGTAGAGGCATCATCCTCTGCTAGTAAACAGTGATGAGAGTGATGGTGTTCTCTTCCATGGCCACATTCAGACCGTTGCCCACACTGTCTTTTTTCAGACATTTCTGCTTGAGGGAATCCAAAGGAAATGCATCTTGCAAAGCAACAAAGAATTGAGGGAGACTGTTCGGTTGGTAGGTGAGGATATATATATATATATATATATATATATATATATATATATATATATTTGCAAAAATAACACAAGTAGCGAGAATATATAAGATGCAGGAAAACTACAAAGAAACGGAAAATATCAAATGTCAAGAGTTTTCGTATGATCATATCGACCGGACTGAGTACAGATCGAGAGAACCAGAATATATATACACCAGACGCCACTGGGCGGGGCCGGCAAATAAATTAAGAAACAGGTGAAGGGATTAGGGCACAGGTCACCCTCGACAACCTCACCTCTCTCAAGTTATACACTCAAGTTAAGCTATGTTCCGGGAAATATATTTACAATTTTGTGCTTTTGCAGAGTCATCTGATTTATATAAACCAATATTTTCATTCCTATTGATATCTCATCCATGTCAGATACGAGACGATTCTCCATTATTTCCATCCATTACTGAGTTATTTTATGTGATGTGGTTATCTTATACAATAACTCAGTAATGGATAAAAATATTGGTGAATTGTTTCCTTGTCAAACAGCAGAGACATCAATACGAATCAAAATGTTGGTTTATTTGATGAGTGAGGAAAGACTGACAAAGAGGATATGTGTTAGAATTAGAGGGAACAAAGAGAACTGGAGACAAAGTTAGAGATCGAAGGATGGAGTGCAAAAAGATTTTGGGCGATCGGGTCCTGAATATGCAGGAGGGTGAAAGGCTTGCAAGGGACAGAGTGAACTGGAACGATGTGGTAAACTGGGGTCGACATGCCGTCAGTGGACTGAACCAGGGCATGTGAAGCGTCTTTGGGGCCCGGATGTGAATACATATTTGTTCATTATCTCTGTATCCCTAAAGATGTGAAATATCACAAAAACGAGAGAATCTTCGTGTTTCATTTTCCTTGCGGCTACCAGTATATTCGTGAATCATCCGCTCTTTTGTGATGTATCTGCATATACGTGTGTGTGTGTGTGTGTGTGTGTGTGTGCTACTTTTCTAGAAAGAGACACTGCTTTATGTCATCGTTCCACCTCTTCGGCTTCGATTTGGAAAAAGACCGTCTTGCACGCGATGGAACATATGTTCCTTCCTCTACTTTGGACGTTTTACCGGAGCTTTCCCAAGCTAGGTCTGGTTCGTTTTCATTAACGATATTATCCTAAGTATACTCTTCAAGAGCAATGCGGAAAACAATAAAATTCGTTAAGTCTGAAATCTCGTTGGCCAGTATTACAGGGAATATTGAAAGTTAAAAGTGATTTTCCGGTGATCACTTGTACCAAACTTTTCTCTCCAACTTCGACATAGTGTAAGAGATCCTCATTCGTAGTTAGAATTAGATCTAATATGTTCTCATCGCGAGTAGGCTCCTCAGCCAATTGTATTAGGAGGCCTTCAAGCTAATATAGGTGAACCCTACATCCCAAGTTACTAGGATTCTCTTCACTTCGATAAATATTGTATGTTACAGGTACTAGGATTCTCTTCACTTCGATAAATGTTGTATGTTACAATCTCCCAATATGATCGAATCGAGCTCTTTACAGGATTCTGCAACCTGATCGTACAGAGTTTGGTCTGTCTACCTCTGGTGTCTGTGCTGGATGCCAGTAAACTAATCCATCTGTTATTTTCTTGCGAAACTTATGTTTGATTTCTATAAAAATTGGGTCTATCTTATCAACAATATTCATTGCAGAATTAAGATAAGCTTTAACAAGGAGCAAGACAACACCTCCTACTTTGCTTCCCCCTGTCATTGTTAAGCAGACTTTTTTTTTTTATGTTGAAGGCTCCAGTCACGGACAAAAGTCCACATCAAGGCCGGGCCTAATTGAAATATAGGGAGAGTTGAGATAGGGGGAAAACAGACAGGGAAAGTATGGGAATTCATTGTGATAGGCTACTCACAACTACGTATTGTTATTCCAAATGCTGTCATGACCACATAACACAATTTCCAAGGTGTCAGATGTTTTCATGCAAAGGAAACCATATCACTCTTGATGACAGCCGTAAAGAGTTCTTTCTAGACGTTAAACCGTTTAATGTAAGTATAATGAAAGTAAGAGTTTCATATCTATCTAATGACTACAACAGTTTCGTGTACAGTGCAAACGATATCATAGAAATATCTTCAAGAATAAAGTAAAATAATCACTAAACCAGAAAGCATTGATATCTGTGTTATTTTCCTTTCTGATAAGATCTTTTTGAGTGAATGTGTTATCTTCTAATGATCACAGATCTACATCAATCTCTCGCATTATGAGCACACAAATTTACCCTCCTTCCTTGTAATGTTATTTCGAACGTTCTCCGGGTCGAAGCTCCGAGTCTCCTGAACCATATAGTGCAGGCTTGGCCCGCTGGTGGATATCTCCTCATTCATCTACCCTCCCGATGATAACGACAGCCCCAAGGATTGGTCCATACACAATGCTCGACCGTATGAGGCAAGGCTGATCTGCAGAAACGCACTCATTCATCAGTCATCCAGACTAGCGATGACGTCGGAGGCGCCAAAATATCTGGATCACACAGCGCCCTGGACCATCCCTGCAGGTGTGGTCCGTTTGGTACAAGTAAATTCCAAAACCTGGCCAGATGTTCCACGAGTCAGGTCACACAGCGCAGCAAATCATATGTTACAATTGTAGTCTGGTTCCTCGATGCTCGCCCTGTCATCTTCCCGTCAAGTGATGATACCGGAGGGCCAGGTATTTCGTTCCTCACAGAGCCCCTTGCAGTTAAACTTTGTACTGACTTGCAGCGGTGAAATATGCACCTCCACCGTACCTCCAGTGACATCTGAGTAATGTATTGCAACTCTAATATACACTAAGATACAATGGATTCAGCCCAAACGTCGAGAGTATACGATACTCGAAAGAAATGTCATTTTTGCCTACGGTCACAACCTTTGTGCTAAAATCGCACAAACAATATGGAAAAAATAGACTGTGATCTACGAATGCCGGTCATTTACTGAAAGTGTGCAAATGACTAAAGTGCGTATCCACAAGGTAGGAGAACTGGAAACTGTACAAATATCAGAAAGTTGCAGCTAAGATATAATGACTGATTTTGTAAGATGAGATAACCTGCATGGCCAGCCCAGTTACAGAACCAGATGATGTGCGTTAGTCGCTTACAGTGTCAGACTGAGGTTGCACTCACGATGCAATACCTAGTATCATAAAACTCCGTGATGAGCTTTAAAAACATACCTTAGCACAGTGAATCACTGAACGTAAAACTGTTATAAACACTTTAGACCTACAGATTTTTTTTTTATCCTAAATTCCTGCGTCCATATCAATTTGCGAAGCTTGCAATATTAAGAGACCTCTTCTGCTTCGCTATATGAATCCCTCACCTTGCCTACCAGTGAATATCAATGCCTGAATACTAAAAGTACGTACTAGCGAATGAGGTACTCGCCTCATGCCCAGGAACTTTAAACCAAATACTCAAAGTTATGCTTCCGTTTATACACAAGCACTTGTAATCGTATTCAGCGTTTAAGAAATGTTAATTTCTATGATAATATGTAAGTTCTCGTACTCGCGCTTGTGAAAATCCCTTGTATTACAAGGTCTGTTGTATACGAGCAGCCCAATATGGCCTTGGCTTGAGACATTTGTGGCAATTGTGTACCGAAGTCTTTGGTCGACCGGGAGAAGGGAATTCTTGCCATCGCATCAGTAGATCACTGTTTCATTTTTTCGATTGTTTTTCGAGGGGAACATGATATATGATATAAGCAAATGATACAGAAATGTTTAAAGAAGGGTAAAGTAACCTGAGTTTCATTAAAAGATATTTCGGCCATTGAAAATCGTTCTGTACCGTTGGCTATACGATTTTTATTATTCATCATCAAATTACGACGTGATTTTTTTGAAACTACAAATATTTCTAAAGCCGTTAAAAAAGATAGAAAACGCCAACTTCGTGTGATGGATTCTGCTCATTTTCTTTCTAACCCACACTTTTCTTGAAGAGAAAGCATTTTGATTATACATCAGATTTTCTTTTTTTTTTTTTCATGTGGTATCAATTTTACGATTCCGGCTTGATTTTTGTGGGTAGGATGACGAGAAGCATAAAGTTCGGGTCAACAAATTTTGATGGATGAGGCCGAGATCTGCATAAAATATGCAATAGGCGAACGCTGATCAGAGGTAAACAATAGGAGTTATGTGACTTTTGGCCTTTTGTTAAGGATGCCTTTTGTCTGCTCTCCTCACGCCTTAAAAGACGAAATTCACCAGGTTCAGGCCATATATATATATATATATATATATATATATATATATATATATATATATATATATATATAGAAAGGAAATCATTTAAGATTTCAGTGAAAGAGTTCAGATTTAAGACAACAGAGAAGGTTAGGTGAACTGTCTGTATACGGACCATCAGAACGCATCTGACACTGTACTTCTTAGGAGGATGGCAAAGACGCTAGATCTTTGGGTAGGAATAGGGAAGAGATTACTTCCATGGACAGAGGATTATCTTCGTGGAAGATAGCAACGGACGCATGTAGGGGAAGCCATCTCAGACTGAATTGAGATTTCATTTGGCGTGGCAGGGGGTTTTCTTTCACGTAACATTGCTTTTCTTAAATGTGAGTCACGACTTGTTAGAAGGACAGATCTCTTACCTAAATACGTTTTCGGATGATACCAAGGTCATGGGGATGACTGCACTAACTTTCCATGGGGACTTAGACAAGCTCAGGGTAGGTCTGGTACGTAGCCAATGAAATTCAACCCGAGTCAATGAAAAATAATGATGATGTGATACAGTGAGAGAAAGCCTCGATACGAATAGAGTTTATGCAGATATAAGCTGCAGGAGTTCGTGTAAGATGGTCTTGGGATTAGGCAACGCCCCTTAACTGTCACCAGTGTCCCGTCTTAGGAGAATAATAGAGACAGACTTTCTGCAGGCGAGTATTTGAATTGCATTCAAGTGCACTGATAAGGAAATTTTCAAGAAGCTGTTCACATCCGACATTAAGCTAAAAGTAGAATATGCCTTTTTTAAGTGTTTGGTCTCTTTAGATAGAGGACAGAGACCTGGTGTAGACGAAGGAAAACGGGAACAAAGATGGTGCCAACATAAATGAGAACTGAGTTACAACGGTAGGTCTGAGGCAGTAAATTTATCCATCACTGGAAAAAGAGGAGGTTTATGATGTCAAAAGTGAACAGCTCTACGAAAGATGTGAGGACAGAACAACCAGAGGCAATGGCATAAGATCATGAAAGAAACTTGCTGGAAAAAAATAAAGAAGTATTTCTACGGTATAAGATTCGTTGATGAATGGAATAGAAATAACGGCACAAATGTCAATGTGGATGGTAGAGGGAAATTTAAAAAGTTATATAATAGTAAAAAAAATCAAGAGGTGGGGCTCTAGGAGTGTAGAACTCACTCGCGTAACAGTGCAAACAGGTAATTACACAAATTTACACACACACACACACACACACACACCCTTGTCGAAACTTATTTTCATAATATCATACGGGGAACTTTAGACTCAAAACTAACGCCAGTTATTCAGAAGAAAAGACCAGAGAAAGCCATTTGTGTGATACAGATCCAAAGCTGATAAAATTTCTTTATATTGTTGACCTAAAAATTCTTGATTTTTCCCATTTTTATACACAGTTAAAAAGAAATTATATCGTTATGTAGCCTAGAGGGTGCAAATACAGGGACGATACTTGCTTCACCAAAATATATAGTCTCTACACAATTTCATGCATTGAAGCTACTGAAGGGTAGGCAGTGCTAGATTTTGGAATTAGGAGCATTAGAATTGAATTTTTGTAGTGTACGATCTATCTAAAGAAACTTTTCGTATTTTTTTTTCAAAGAACAATTACAAAGAGATAACCCTCAACTTTATAAAGTATACATACTTTTACACTTAAAAGTAATCACTCCTGCTACCTTAGGACAACTTTCCAGTGTGTTGCTGGGAGTGAAAAACTCTTGATGATGAGATGAACGAATTTGTTTTACATAGTTTCTGGATGTGACATCACGAGTCCACCATGGTTCGTTCTACTGCTGATACACACTGTACACATACCTCCGCAAAATGCTTCGTGGTTAGAAATGAATATTTCTTGAAATGCTGTTACAAAGATCGTAGTGTGAATTACTCTATGAGAGTAACTTACTTCTTTGCATGTAATCATTATAATCATTATTACTACTATTATTATTATTATTATTATTATTATTATTATTACTATCATTATTATTATTACCATTATTATTATCATTATCATCAACAATGATAAAAATAATGATGGTAATGATATTGTTGCTATCATCATTATTATTACGATTATTATTATCATTATTATTATTATCATTACTATTATTTATTGATATTATAATTATCATTATTGCTATTTTTCTATTATTATTATCACTATCATTATCATTACTATTATCATTATGAGCATTATTATCAATATTGTTAGTAATTATCATTATTGTTGTTATCATTAGCATCATTACCCAGGACACTTTTCATCTAAGTTTTCACTCCCAGTTAGATCTTGGATTCAGTAGAACAATAAATCATGATGAATTGCTGAACGTATATTTAAAACGAAGGCAATCGCGTATGAAAAGCCTCTACTTAATTCAGAGTCAAGATGGGACAACCATTAGCGAACATTGGTCTGTGAGGCGCACTTACAGAGGTTAAAGGTCACGCTGCCCTCCGCCCAGGGTCATACACGTGAATTGCTCGTCAGTCTTAAGCCACCTCGAATAGGCAATAAATAAAGTTCATCTGAATATTCGAATGTGAAGGAATGCATCAATATCGCACACGATGTATATATATATATATATATATATATATATATATATATATATAGAGAGAGAGAGAGAGAGAGAGAGAGAGAGAGA
>JAYMFT010210630.1:0-11515 GCA_038088735.1 Panulirus argus
CGGCTTATTTCAACATAAAGCTGCCTTTGATCATCACATCGACTGGGAAAGATCTAAAATTATAGCTAAATCAAATTCTTTCAGTGAGAGGAATGTAACTGAATCATGTTTGATCTCTGTCACATTTAATCATAATGTAAATATATCATTTGGCCATTTTATATGTGACAAATTGTTAAGCGAAATAATTATTAAGAAGTATCCCCCGGAATAACCCTGTCCACACACCTTTGAGGTAATAAAGGTTAGGTTAGATTACTATGTGTCCACGCCCTTCGCATTATCTGGTAAGGATTGTAGACACCTGACCTCCCCGTTAATTAGGTAATGACGCCACGCCTCAAGTTTCCATGTATTTAATACACGCCACTGCCTTTCCTCTCTTACTCTGTCTGTCGATGTAATAAACGAAAGTACTTACTGTTCTTATTCTTTTTTCCAATGTGGTGAATGTGGATTTTTTCTTCACGGTGAAGTGAAGGTTCTGCAGATAATGGACACCATGTAAATCTTCAGCGCTTTCCTGAACTTGAACCCTAGCCTTCGAGATATCTGCAGTGGTTTTCTCTCGTCCTCATTAAGTGCACACCGAGCAAAGGAGAGGCTACGTTTCCTTAGGACATACGTGCAGGAGCAAGTTTTACCGAAATCACTTCTACCCGATCGATTTGTCAACGTAGACGACAATCCCTTTGGAGGATACGAGTTCCTGACCTTAAAAATATGTATTGAAATGACAAAAGAAGTATCAAGTAAGTTTAAAACTTCGAACAGTAAGAAACAGTGCCTACTGAACCTACTTACGCTAGAAAATCAGCAAATAGTGTTCCCACATTGCTATCAAGTGCTCACCAGTGAAATAGATGTAATGAAACATAAACACGAGCAGAAATTAAATAGACTGATAGAAAACAGTTACTGGAACAAACATATCAACCCTGACTGCGTTATCAATCTGTCATCTAAAGAATTGGACAGTGATACTTTTTGTGCCTTAGGTTACGGTTTATCTTTTTAGTACAGGGGGAAGATAAATCCAGTTCATGTCGGAAAATCTCTGTTTCAGATGGAAAAACAGTCATGTGAAGACAGTGAAATTATTCGTGGTGCATTATATAGAGTGCTTTTTAAAGAAATAAAATCTGTTCCACTTAGGTTTGTTAAAGCTCTAGAAAAATTAGAGAAAGATAATACTTTGCATATAACAAAAGCGGACAAGAGTAATGCCGTAGTGATTATGAACAAATGTGATTATAAAGAAAAAGTATGCGATCTCCTACGTGATACTACTACGTGCTGTGAACTCAACAGTGATCCAACGGAAAAACAAAGTAGAAAATTCCATAAAGAGATAAAGATTATGTTGAAAGGCAGGGAAGAATTGATCAAACAATTTTCAACACAGAACCCATCTACAACATACATGTACGGCTTAATCAAAACCTACAAACCAAACAATACCCTGAGGCCAATCATAAGCTGTATAGGTTCTGCTATATGTAAGTTATCCAAGTGGCCAGCATAAGTTTTGTTTCCTTTTGTGGGTACCATTTCAGAGTCTTTCATAAAAAGTAGTGAGGATCTGGTTAGAAAGTTGAAATCTCTGAATGTAAAGTATCCTTACAGATTAGTGAATTTTGATGTAAAAACACTGTTTACCAACGTCCCGGTAGATGATGTATTAACCTTCCTCCCAAACATTTTGGGAAACAACATTGAAGGCATCCCAAGTAAAAACATAATTAAACTAATATGATTGTGTGTAGATAATTCATCTTTTGTGTTTGAGGGCAAACATTTTACACAACAATTCGGTATGGCCATTGGTAATCCCCTTTCCCCGGTGCTAGCAAATATTTACATGGAGTATTTGGAAAGCCATTAGCTAAACGCTATAAAGGAACAAAACATAGTTTGGTTCCGATGTGTGGATGACGTAATCTGCATTTGGCCTAACAATCTACCCACTGATGACTCATTAGCTCCCTCCATAAAGTTTACTCAAGAAGTTGAAACGAATAATAAGTTACCCTTTTTTGGATGTAGAGATTATCAGGGATAAAGGTATCTTAAAAACCAAGGTATAGAGAAAACCTGCGAATATACTGTCATATGTCCACTACCATTCAAATCACATATCAATGTAAAAAGATCGGTCTTCATATCTATGTACCTGAGAGCATATAGGATTTCATATCCGGAACTTTTAGATGAACTGAAAATGATTCAGCACATTGGACAGAAACTAAGATACACAATAAATATACATAACCAGTGACAGAATACAGCAAGGAAACGTTTCTATAGTGACCAGAACGTCAAAGTCACCAAAGAACCCTGGTTCTTTCCTTCCATGAGAATTTTCTCGAATGTGTTCACATTTTCAAAAAGTTAATGTGCAAGTAGTTTTCAAATATGACAACACCATCAAGAAAGCCCTCATTAAAAATGGCCCATCAAATAATACAGGTGTTGTTTATAAAGTGCCATGTAAAGACTGTAACCAATTTTATATCGGACAATCGGGGAAAGATTTGAAGACCAAGATCTCACAACATGAATGCAGTGTTATGGCGGCCCAACCAAGTAGCGGCTTATTTCAACATAAAGCTGCCTTTGATCATCACATAGCCTGGGAAAGATCTAAAATTATAGCTAAATCAAATTGTTTCAGTGAGAGGAATGTAAATGAATCATGTTTGATCTCTGGCACATTTGATCATAATGTAAATATGTCATTTGGCCATCTTAAATGTAACAAATTGTTAAATGAAATAATCATTAAGAAGTATCCCCCGGAATAACCCTGTCCACACACCTTTGAGGGAATAAAGGTTAGGTTGATTAGAATATGTCTCCGCCCTCCGCCTTGTCTGGTCAGGACAGTAGACACCTGACCTCCCCCGTTAATTCCCTAATGATGCCACGCCTCAAGTTTGCATGTATGTATTTAATTCACGCCACTACCTTCCCTCTCTCACTCAGTCCGACGGTGTAATAAACGAAAGTACTTAACTGTTCTTATTCTTTTTCCCGATAGGATGGCTTTGATTAGGGCCTCAGTTGCCCGTGCCGTCACGAATAACATAAAGAAGAAAAATTTTGGATACCGCACCTGAAGGAGCACACACAACAGGAGTAGGTGCAGAGGAGGGCAACATAAATGATGCTGGAATCAAGACAGCTGACTTTAAATGAAACGTTAGAGACCATGCACTTTTCCAGCATGGAAGAGAGAGACGATACCTGATAACCAACCTTTTAAATTTCTGAACCTGTACAAGGTCAGCAGTGAACAGTCCTTCGAAAGACGCAAGGACAGAACAAGCAGAAGCCCATAACATGAAATCAAGCAAAAATACTTGCTCGTAAAGATGCACAGAAGTATTTCTATAGTGTAGGAGTAATTGATGAATGGAATAGGCTTAGTGATCATACTGTGAATGCTGACAAAAGTTGAAGAGACTTCTGGTCGTGAAAGCTCAAGTGTGAGTGAGTGAAGGCCCCCTTCCTAGTACCTTACAAACACTAAACCTGTACTTTCAGTGTACCGGTTTGCTGATCAAACCTCCTCATGGACTCTGTTCTCGGAGGAATTTCAGGTTGTTTGGTGAAAACTATTTATATAACACTGAAGGAGTTTGATTCATTCCCAGTAATGCATACAGACCGAAGGCCACAGTTCCTGTGAATGTTTCGTCTGTGTCAGGAACACGTAACTCCGACACACTGGCCACATACACTCCTTTTATGAGTACGAGGAGAAACACAGCGAAGGGAATGAAGAGAGAACTGCCTTTCCCGCCTTCGCAACGCAGCGTCAAGAGCAGACGAAAAATGGCTTCTTCTGCGCACATATTGTCTCTAGCTGTCGTGTACACAATTCAAATTATCTTTTACTTAAAAAAAAAAAGAAAAATAGAAGGTAAAAAGCCACTTCCTAAGTCTGCCAATTTAACACAAAACGCACACTCACATCCTCCGAGGAACGATCTCCTCCAACAGTCAGGAACGATCTCCTCCAACAGTCAGGACCGATCTCCTCCAACAGTCATTAGAGGTCAGCCGGGTCAAGGGTTAGGGAGCTGCTGCGCTTGTCGCGTCACGACGTCATCAGCTGACCTGCCATTTGCTGTAAACGGCTGAACAAGGCCATCGGCCGGGGAGGAGGGGGAGGGGGAGGGGAGGCGGCTGCCCGGGGGAAAGGGAGAGGGGAGGGGTGGGGGGGGAGAGAGGAAGGGGGTGTTGTTGCCTCACAGCCGGATCTGGCCCGTAATGGCTCGGTTTCATTATCATCTGTTTGCTGGACGAGCGTGTTCATATCCCCATCTGAATATCCGGCCCGAATGAAATCACTGTCATTGGAGGGGGGAGGGTGGTGCGTGCGTTCCCGTCTCTCTCTCTCTCTCTCTCTCTCTCTCTCTCTCTCTGATAAAGGCCTCTCTCTGCTTTCAAGCAATTCCGTGCGGCTAGTAAGTACACACCGTCAGTTCCAAGTTCCCACAAGCAAGTGAAGGTAGTGAAACCCTTCTCTCTCTCTCCCTCTCTTTCACACGACGTTGCGACACATGATGAGAGGAGGAGGAGGAGGAGGGCTGGTGCGGCCTTTGGACCCAGCCCTTACGGGGTCGGGTCAGAGGGCAAGCCAGCGCGTAACCAAAGGGTCGTGTGCCGTGTACCGTTGTCTTCAAGGAGGGGAGGGTCGCGCCATCGCGCTCTCCCGAGGGGTCATCATCATCATCCCGCCTGCTCTCAAGGATCTTCTTAAACACAACGAGGAACTAACCAACCACAGTGATCGTCCTCTGCCGACTGGGCGATTACGGAGCTTCCCTTCACGTGGAAAGACAATGGGTTATTGTGTGTGTGCCCCCGAAAGGCACGGTGGCATACCAGTAAGTGCAGCATCTGGCTCCTCCGTCACCCGACGAAGGTGATGGCATTGACTCGTGCGGCAAGCGGGTGGCGTTGAGGTGAGACGTCGTAGTGAAGGTGGTGGTGGTAGCAGCGAAGATGGTGATGACTCTGGGGCTGCTTATGGCTACGATGGTTGTGGTGGTGTCAATGAGTTAAGGAGGAAATGTGGCTGTGGTGACCGTGGTTGTGGTGGCGGTGATATAACCTCAGAGGTCTCTCCACCGCCGTCCTCCTGTTGTAGCCTTTGTCTCGCCAAATCACTACAACCAGTCGATGAGGGAAAACCAAAACTGTATCCTCAAAATGACGTCACTTTGGGAGCAGGGCCAAAACTGCCGAACTTCGCCTGCCTGTGACAACTCCGCGAGCGAATCCACACTTTCGACGGCGATGCATCATCGTCACAAGACGTCAGGAAGTAGAATGTCATCGAGAACCTTCCCGATCTAAAGAAGTCTGCCTTACCCAGGCCATAACTACTCCAAGACCTTAAGCTCATAGCTACTTTGGGGCATCAATCCCTTGGTTATAACTGCTCCAGGACCTGATAGCCTTGGTCGTAACTACTCCAGGACCTCAATCTCCTGGTCGTATCTACTGAAACCCTTCCCCTGGTCATAACTACTCCAGGTCCTAAACCCCCCCTGGTCACAGCTACCCTAGGACTGTTAGTCCAAGGAGCCAAAGCTACCCACACACACGACCCGTAGCTTCACTATGAGATCTCTTCTCCCAAGGTCTCCAGCCTAAGATCCCGACTCGAATTTCTTCTACTATACCCGCACACTAACGGTGTACGCTTCTACTGTTAACATCCGTTGCCAACGTAGCGAGTGTCGGGAGCGCGAGTGCCTCGTGTAAGTCATATTCGTAAATTTCTGCCGACCTGTCGCGCGTAACACCTTGCAAAAACACACCCGTCCTGCGGGGCGACTGTCAATCGCCGAGCGATTGATATCTTACCCCGCTACAAATCCTTTCGTGCTTTTCCCGAGAATTCTGGAGAGGCGGGTGACTACCGACTCCACGCTGTACGGAAACTCATCCTTACAGTGCCGTATACAGGGCTTAATTGTGGCCCAAGACCTCCATCCCTTCCTCCGGACACATTACATTTCCTTCTATGGATGTTGTCCATCATCCTGCACATGTAATCCAAATACGTCCCGAGAATATGTGACGTTTATGTACGTTTGAGGAATTCGAGACATTACTACGAACGATAGAGAAGCCTATGGTATAATGTGGCACTGTCAACCCACATACTCACGGGTCGACTTTTCATAAGGCTCTGCCTAACAGCATTCGAGTCGTATATCAACAACTGTCCTCAGGTCAACAAATGGAGGGAGTACAAAAAACAAGATGATGGTTATCTTAAGGTATTTTAAAAGTTCGCTTGTCGTTCTTCGATCTCATTAAAACACAGACTTGAATCACCATAAATCTTGCTCGATCATGAACTAATTCACAAAGCCTGAACCATAGAGCCTGTGGCGTATCACATGAATCTTGCCCATGACACCACAACGCTAATTTGCATGGCAAACCTGTTATGTTATAAGACTCGAACTAGACACCCCCAGCTCATGGCGGTGCGTGTAGAGGCTCAGTGACTTGATCGAAAGAGACTGTGACATGGGTCGTCCGTCCGGCCGGTACCTACAGCAGACAAGCAACAGTTGGCTATAAGGAAAGCAGGAGGAGTATAGACCAACTGCGTTCAAACCCTCAAAAGCAGAGACCAACAGGAATGAGTTTCAGATACGAATAGGTGAATCAAAGACCACCTATATTGACTCTCAGGGAAGACAGACAAACTAAAGATGATCTATAATGAACAAGAAAGAAAGGCATACTAGAGGCCAGTAATAATGAGCGCCAGTAAAAACAAGTAGGCTACGAGCCCCAGAGTGGACAGGTAGATCACAGAACAGCGGTAGACAGCTCAAGGGAAGACAGGTAGACCACAGACCAGCAGCAGTCAGCTCCAGGGAGGACAGATAGACCACAGGTCAACTAGTGTGGTTTCTCTAGGACGCTGTTTCCCAAACGTTGGTAAAAATCGCCATCTGATGTAAGCCAGAGCCGTCCAAGTGGCGCGTTATGGAAGTCTTATGAGTTCTGATTTTAAACTGCAAGAAATAATAGTATATCCTCATGTCAAGGAAAGATGGAGATCATAATTCACTTAGACTTCTCTACGTTAAGTAATACCATAAACGCAAGGTTTATTCAAGGTTTAAAATACTTGCAAAATTCGGGGGAAAGTTTATTCGCAAGATGGTAGCTCAAGTTGAGCATATAGAAGTTAGTGGTGCGAGACTCAGAAAGACTGGGAACTGATGCAGAGGTCGCGACCACAAGGCAATATCAATTGACTCAGAGGAGAATAGGATCACATTCCTGCAAGGAAGGAAAAAAAAAATAAAAAAGAGATCACAGACTAGCCCCCATGGAGGCCAAGTGTATCACATACTAGGAGCACTCAGCTCCACTGAGAACAAATAGATCAAGGACCACTCGAAGTCGGCTCCAAGCCTCCAAAGGAGGAGGCCACACATCACAAACCATCATTAGTGTGGCCCACTGGGGGATAAGCAAGTCAGACTCTGACATTAGCAAGTCCCATTTGGGATCAGGTCACTGCCTAGTTGTATCCGTCAGTCCCAAAGGGGAGGATAAGTACCTAGCTTATCACGTCAGGCCCACAGAGGTCAGGCGGGTCACACCCTAGCATTAGTGAGACCCACGGAGGTCAAAAAAAAGCCAGACATACTTGGACAGACCCACTGAGGTGAGCAAGTCACAGACCCCAGCATCAGTCAGACCCGTGGAGGAGAGGCCAAGACAGACCCACAGACCAACGGAGTGAAAGACAGCCACACCACACGCGAACACCAGCGACTCTCGGAGGACCGCAGTAGTAGCAGCCCACACACCACCTGACACTACCGTAGCAGACACCACCACTTTCGTCACGCCGCATCCCATGCCGAGCAGCCAAAGGGGAGTGGGTTATGCAGCACCTCGCTGTGACATGGACAGCCTTAACAGCGGGGAGTGAGTAATGCTGCATCTCAATGGACAACCACAGCACAGCCCTCGCCCCCACCCCAACAAAACCTACTTCCTCCACCAAACATCTTAATTTTCCCAGCAATCGACCGCCACAACACTCCCACCAATTCACCACAACAAAACTTAATCACGGCCAAAGCATCAACAAGCCCTCCCCCCAACCCTACATCTCGCGGACATTTTCAACCTCGATTTCTACGTCCCTGTCGTAATATCCATGATTTCGGATCGCATTCATAACTCTGTCTCGCAAAAGTCGTACGATTAACCATCGACGAACTGAGATTTCCTCTTCTTGCATACCAAAACACACAGAGCGGCTGATACTTGATTAATTGCCACTAGGCTACCCCGCCTCACCCATGCCACTAAGCTACCTCGCCTCACCCTCCCACCGGGGCCAAACCTATCCCATTATTTTCACGTTTTTGTGAACGTATTTTTCAACAGCGTAAAATGAGATGCCACTTTTACTCGTAGCTAGCTCGTCCGTTGAACTCACGTCTCGGCGTAAACATTCGTAGATGGTATCTCTGCTCTCATGCAATGCGGATGCGTTGTACGTCTAGATGGTATCTTTGCTTTCAAGCAATACAGATGCATTTTACGTCCGTGTTATAACAATTCATGTGTAAGTGTGAAACAAATATGATTCGTAAACAATTTACAGTATCATTTAATAAGTAGAGTTTGTCATAACTAATCTATGTGGATAAATAATAACCTCCTGGTTAATTTACGTGTCCCTCAACATTTAAAACACAAAATGAAATCTTGTAAATGGGAAACTAAATATAGCATAAAATCTTTCTGGTTATGAATGTTCAAGCGACTAGAGCTTACAAACAATTTGCAGAACGAGTGATCTAGACAGGGGGAGGGGGGTGTCTGTGGCCCCATTTGCTAAGTTCCTAAGAAAAAATCTGATGCTGTAGCCTGAACTAGGTGCATGTACGCGGCTCGGCGTCATGTCGGGCAACTGCTTCGCTGGGTGTATCATACATATGGCCGAACTTAGAACCTCCCTGGTCGTGTTTGGTTTGTCGACCTTAGTCACGAGAACATCTTAAACGCTGGCGGCTAACATCCAAATAAATCCCTTGCGATTCCTGAGCGATAGAGTGACCTGGCTATTGAGGAGGGGGGGCAAAATGGTGACAGGGGGAAAAAGAGAGAAGGTCTTGAGAGCAAGAGCAGCACGTTGCTAGCGAATACAGAATAAAAACAAGCCTTTCCAACGGTGCAATCATGAGTGACTCACGGCTGGTTAAGAGCTCCAGTGTGGCTGCTCTCTACTGGGGGGGAAAACATTCACTCGCTTGGAGACCAGGCCCTGACGTACACCAACAGACTACTTTACGAGGTACGGTAGAACCGATGTGTGAAAAATAATCAACTTCCAACATTTTCTTTTCTTCTATTTGCCACGAGAAACAACTGTGGAGACGGGAACAACAACTCTCTACGACAGTTTTATTCTCTTCGTATGACCATAATGGCTGCTTCTACCGAAGGGCAGCGGTACTTGTACACAACGAGGAATGAAAACTATACATCTGAGAGACGCACAGAGACTGGAGGTTCGTCAGATGTGTAAAGGGAGTGCTGGCGGGAGGAGTGGCGGCCAGTGAGTGTTGAGAGCCGCCAAGCGTAACCACAATAACGGGGCCTGAGCACTGACTCAGCACCATTCAGGCCGCCCGCCGCCGCCGCCACCACCACCAAGCCCGACACGGGGCCCCCGCCACACCACAAAACATAATTTACCTGCTTCAAGAAAAATCTAGGGTGAGTGACAAATTACACGGAGAGAAACCCGAGACTCGGGGCCATCCACCGTTAAATCACACACACACACACACACACACACATATATATATATATATATATATGTAACAAATCTCGTGAAAAGTTTAAAACTATCGTTGGGAAAACACCATAAATGCAACTAAAGGGTAACGGGTTAAAAGATTAAAATAGGTAAAAAAGAAAGATAAAGAAAAGTGAGACAGAGTGTAACTAGAGAGTGACGGGTTACGGCAAAAAAGGCAAATTTGTAAGTCACGACACACACACACACACACACACACACACACACACAGCAGCCGGAAGGACTGCTGGTCAAATCTTGTGGGGAACAGAGGATCAACGGGCAACAGACGACGATGATAACAGGGAGCAACAGATAAGCTATCGCGAGCAGCTCTTGGCAACTCACAAATATTAACGCGATTACCTCAAGTCCAGATTCTGACCAAATGGAAACCAACAGATGAAAAATTAACCATCAAATTTAACCTAGTCACTTAATGCCGAGACCTGGTTCCTGAGAACGAGTTGTGACTGCACGAGGAGGTCTCGGCGTCTGGGAAGCATACTCGACTAGAATCCAGATGACAGATTACCCGCAGAGCACACACGCCACGGGTCGCGATGACTGGAAACAGGTCACTATGGCAATAAAATGCTGCAGGCCACGGAACCACGGGGTCACGACAGATTGAAAATTAGCGATTCACGAAGAAACTGTCCACATGACAGGTATGCACAGTTGATGGGTGAGTGGACAGACGTCCATGGCGTTTGATAAAGTAGACGGACGGCCATGGGGGCCTGGGTAAGGATACAGACGGCCATGGTTGCCTTGGTAAGTGAATGTCTGCGTGCAAGTATGACTAACGTAATGAAAGGCAAAGGTGCCTTAGAGGTAAAAGCACTACATCCAGCTTACAATAACTTTTTTTTTCTCTCTCTCTCACTCTGAGCAGATCTCTCCATAAAGACCATCCCCCCCCTCCCACTCCCCCTGTACCCCCAGCTCTCACCTACTCTCCCTTTTGGCAAAAAAATATATAAATCGTTGGAGATCGCATCAAAGCGCTACTCAAAGCATTTGCACACATGCGTCCAATCCCGGAAACCTTTTCATATTCATTTGACAAAATCGAGAGAGAGAGAGAGAGAGAGAGAGAGAGAGAGAGAGAGAGAAACCTGGTCGTCAGGTTTTACGGTCCGACAAGTGACAGAATTTACGTATTGCTCCGTCCAGCACAACGTGTTGGTCGCATTTCTAATGTGCATTCCCGCACCTTTCCCCAACGGCCCGCCTCCGCTGGAACAATGCCTCCATAGGTTGACGGTGAGCCACGTCTCCGCCGCCGGTGACGCCGTGGGAGAGGCACACACACACACACACACACACACACACACACGTCCGTGACCGACGTGTGGCTTCGTGACGCACGTCCGTGACAAGACACTCCACACCTCCGAGGCGACCAACCGCCGTAAAGTGTGGTGTCCACACTTGAAACCTCTTTGGAACGACGGTACGACTCTTGAGGTACGTCGATGCGGTACGACCCTTGGGTATAAGATGGCTACATGGCGGCCTCTGAGCTGACCCTAAGAGTCGGGTGAAAGGTCAACCATCGATCCATTGTGCTCAATGGCCGTATATATATATATATATATATATATATATATATATATATATATATATATATATATATATAAA
>JAYMFT010210641.1:0-11515 GCA_038088735.1 Panulirus argus
TATATATTGTTATCCGATGAAATGAGAGTATTATTCGTAATTATTCAGAAAATGCAAAAATATTTCACACTGCTTCCCACTGTACGTTTTATATATATTTTTTTACATAGCTTCCAGTTAACAGGGTCATGGTTGGCTCCTGAATTCGTAGTATTTATAAACAAACACCAAACAGTCATGAGTGTCAAGGAAAACTAATTGTTTAATCAATAAACAAACTCGTTTTGTTTAGTAATTACAGTGAAAGTTTTATTCTGAGCGAAAAGCGATGGATCCAAGGTAATGCATTTACGATAGTTCCTTCGTCTAGGATTTTCAACATTTATGCTTACGATTCACTACAAGCTTCCTGTAATCAAGTTGTAAAAATTGTATATTGATGGCAAGTGATCGATGGTTTAGAGGCATTGTGGACGTCTCAGTGTGACCCGGTGCTCCGCCGCGATTTTGTTCTAATATTCAGTGTTGCATCTACCGACTCCGCCATATTTGTCAGAAGTCCATTATTTACCTAACATCGCTCAGCCACGGCATGCGAGAACATTACTCGGTTTTCTTTACTGTCGTATTTACACGAATATGTACTACATGAAAAGTTACTAATCGTTACTATGTAACGCAGGAGAGAATTACGGATCTGCTGTAGGGTAAATATTTACTGGTTCTTAACGCAAATAATAATACTGATTATAGTAATAATAATAAATACCATGCCTGTATGGGTGATTACCTACTTCTGCGTTCTTATTTATGGGGTCCCATCTCTTGAATTTTCTCAGCTTTGATGCATTTTGAACTTGTGTATTCTTTCTATATTGACGCTTTCATTACTTGGTTTATTCCATTCATCTAATACCCTCATAAAAGTTCTTACTTTCTAACACATTTTGTTTAATTTCATGCCACGGCCTCTGGTTGGTCTATTCCTGCATCCATCAAATAACTATTCACTTTTTACTTCGTCAAACTGGTTTAGATACTTAAAAGTTGTGTTCAAGTCACCTCTTGTTCTCTCTTCCACGGTGTACAAACTTATGCCCTCTAACCTATCACTGTAACTCGGCTTTCTTAATTCTGGTACCATCTTTGTTGCCCTCCTGTGGACCATTTCTGTTATCTCCTTCTTCACTAAGTGCGGTGACCAAACTCGAAAAGCACGTTAAAGTTTTGGCATAATATAGGATATAAACTGCCAGCTGAATGTTTCCTTATCCATGTACTTGTATGCAATTCTAATATTTGCCAGCAAAGAGATTCTTTCTTGCTTTTGTCATAAATGTGGGACTCTGGCGACAGGTTGGGGACTGTGTTTTCCCAAGTCCTTTTCACACACAGGTTCGATTAGCTTGTTTCTCAGTGGATGATATTGATACCTTCTCTCGCTATACTCTCCCATCCTCACGGAAATTCGTCAGACATCTATTACTTCAACTCTGTAATTTGTCTAGATCACCTTTTGCTTTGTTCATGACAATGGCATCATCCGCAATCATTCTTATGCTTTTTTATATAAGCTGGTAAATATCATCTCCTTTGCAACTTTCCCTCTGCACTTAGGAAGCTGAAGGTACCCATGTTCCTTCACCTTCATTGTAACATTCACAGAAGCTTCTACAACAATACCTTCATCATGTCTACTACGCTCCATTACTGAGTGTATATTCCCACAGATACTGTTTAGTTCGGTGAAGTCATACGAACATAGTTCCTCTTTGAATCTGGTTTTATTTATTTTTTTTTGTCCTTATTTACCCAAGACTGAAGCATTATATGATCACTTTTTTCCAGTTGTTGTGTCCTATAAGATATTCTCAGTTTCTACGCTGTTATATGTGAAGGTGAAATCTAGTAATGATGCAGCAAGCCTTCTAATTCTAGGTGTGCTCAGTGACATGCTAATCCAGGAAATTTTCCCTTGTGCTCTCAAAGGACTTGCTTCCACGAGAATCTCAATCCTCCTAGTCCGTCTCTTTATGGTCAGAATCCCCCATCATCAGGATCTGATCGTATTTGATATGTGTTTCTCTGCTTCTCGCACCATCCTGATTGTCTCTTCACGGCTATCTTTGTACGTCTATTCTGGCATAAATGTTGTCTACATTAGTTTTTTAATCAGTATTTCTACCTTCTCCATCCTTTCCTCTTTGGCTGAAATATTATTTTGCAGCCCAAAGAATAATCAGCGCGTTACGTCTGTGAACCTCCTGCTTCTCTGTTGGTTTTAATTTGCAGCCACCCACGCTTGACTGTTAGTTCCTGTAATGCTGATTCGTCACCGTCCATGTGTTTGGTCTTATCTAAAAATCTCCAATTTTTGCCACCATGCACTAATCCTGGATACTCTGCAAGTATTCAGACCTTCCATCTTATCGACGACTTACCACCCTAATTGATTTGTCTCCAGCTGTGCATAATAATCTCCTTAGAGCTCAGTGATTTCCCATGTACCTTTGCCCAGGTCTCTGTTCCACTGCGTCAGTCATTAGCCTCCGTCTGTGTTCAGCGGGTTCAAGAATTTCCCTTTTCGCTCCGTTTTCTGTTATCAGTCGTCTCTGGACATAACGAGAAGGTTCTTGCTTTCTTTTCTGTTGTTTTTCAATCATTCTGTCATCTTTCCTCTGGTAACATTCCTTGTGGATCCCTTCAGCTGCATTTATTAATATGCGTTTGATTATATTTCTCACTTGCCTCTTTTTCTATTTCAACATACGACACCTTTTGTGATCTTTGATCTGCTGTTTGTTTGTTTTATCCTTATACTTCTCTGTAACTTATAATGATTCCCCCAGCCTTATGATGCCTGGTGATTCATCCTTTAATTCTCTCATTCTTGTCCTCCATCCACCGTAAGGCCCCACATAATCCCCTTTATCCAGCCTCCTCCTAACAGAGCGAGTCTCGGTCATTTATCTTGCCTGGCTTCATTTTCTGTTTTAAATTCTTGCCTAGCTTATCTCTGGGCTTGACAGCGCTCACAGTTGTTCAGTTTGAGCTTAAAGGTTACGAATATCGTCACCCAAAAATTTCAGCAACATCCAAAAATACTTAAATAAACTTTCAGATGATCATATTCAAACTGATAACTAAAAATAAAAGGAAAGGATAAAGAATTTATTCATATGTTTAAGGCTGGTAGGCAGGCTTGTCAGTTAGCAGAGTTGCCTCTCGGTAATAAATGATTTTTCATTCACTGTTACACTAATAGATATTCTTTTATTCTTTTTATCGCATCATCTCAGTTATACACATTTTCTGCGTAACTGATTTTTTTTAATTCAAAAACTCTTTGTCAAAAATTTCAGCTTATAGTACATGTCACCTCACCCAAGTATGTACGTTTGAATTCCTGATCCTCTCACACCCACTGCTCTCTGATTACTCCTCACTTCCCCACAATAAGATAATGCATTTAAGAAACACTGTCCCCTCTAGAATCTCCTTCCCCAATCTTATACAGTAGGCTTAAAGAAACTGTGTTTTGGTCATATTAAAATGGCCACTGCAGCCGCTGCTGTGTGCGTGTCTGTGTGTGTGTCATAAACACATGTTTATATCTACACCCACAAGAAAGTATGCAAAACACATTAAGTCGTGAAATTCTCTTTTAGTAATATGTATTCAGACGTGCATCACGGACAGTTTTTTTTATTAGAAGGTGTCCATGACAAGCGACGTCTGTAGTAATTCCCTTCTCCTGTGATGCCAACAGACGAGCCTCGCTGTATTTTTTATTAACATTCTCCGTGTCGCTCGGACCCCGGCTGCCGTCATCTCTTACTTGCCGAACCTGACCTTTGTAGCGTGACCAAGGCAGGCGTGGGGCCTGCTCAATGTTGCTATGTTATTTCGTCTTTTTTCTTGCGGTAGGCTGCGGTAATGGAAAAAAGTCCTCCTCCAAATCAGGCTGTAAATGACATATATAAAGGAATAATTAGAGAGAAGAGGAAGAATAATAATAAACGTTTTAGAGGAATTGGAAAGCCTGTTTTAAAACAGAGAAGGTTGCAGATATTAGGGAAGACATGAGATGGTAAAGTTCCAAAGCCTAGCTGAGTAAGGAACCAAACAGATTCGTAAGGGATCACCCTTGAGTTTGGTATACCATCGGCCACGCAGTAATCATGTGACACCAGTAGCCTGCCGAGTATCATGTGGTCTAGCTAATGGCGAGGGGCACACACGAGCAGCCAGCATATGGGAACAGAAACCGGGATTATATCTACTGAAAAGGGCAACACAAACATTGCATTGTCGGGCAAGCAGTTTGAATTTTGAGATCAGGTTTTGAGTATTGCTGTTTTGACTTCGACTCGACTCTGTTAAGTAAATATGTAGGACTAGAACCCCAGAAAAGGAAGCATTATTCCATCAGAATAGGACTTCAGTTTTTAAGATGAAGACTTAGCTATTTGTGTAGTGTGGAGGTTGCCGGGATCCGGGAAAAATTAGATATTCTCCTCACACCACGTTGGTTTGATTAGTTGGTTTGGGATGGGGATTACGGAGCCATCAAAGGAGGTGGAGAAGTGATGAGGGTTCTAGATACAGAAATGAGAGTAAATTGAGTTTTAAGTCACTAGAATTAAGCAGGCTTCGACTGGTCCGCTGGGGAATCCTGACCAGATGTGTGATGATGCAAAAGGCAGTTGTGACGAGACGAAGCACAAATGGGAAGTCGTTATGAAAAGGAAAAAGTGTTGAGGACGAGCCAGAACCCTGTTGGACATCGCTGTTGACTAGGAAAAGAGGGAGAGGGTAACCAGTCAGCAACAGTGGAGATAGTTCGGCCACGGAGGAACACGGAGAGGGTATGTGTAGCTTGCTGCCAGCACACACTGTACCCCCCTCCGCCCACATGGTGTGTTGCTGGTTCTCAACACACGCAGTATAGTGACATATGTGTGTGTAGTGCTTGCTTCAACCACGTACGTTATAGTGACCTCTGGCTGTGCTTGCTATCCACACACCGGCGAGCCGGGATCCCCGGCCACACATTTCTGTGTCTCCCGGCCATAATAATGAGGCAATATATAATAATGTCCGACAATGGCGGCCATTACCTCTGGCGTGGTGATGAAGACGACTCGTCTGTGGTGTGCTCTCTCGTGACTGGTGCATCCCGTGCTGGGCTCTGAAGGTTAAACAATATTGCACCAGCTGCTGCACGCCATCCTCCCTGACATTTAACAGGAACGAAGGTGAAAAGAAATGAAATATTGTGAAAATAGAATCGTGTGGCGTGATGGCATTGGCCGTCGCTAATGAACCGTGGTAGATTCAGATACTGGGGTAGGGGGTGCTTGGTTGACAGCAGCCGCCCAGGGAAACGCGCGTTGCCGTCCTGACTTGTGGGTGTGTCTGGGTGATGATAGCCGGAGCCATCTTACACCCTCCCGTGTCACAGGGCTGTTGGTCTTACTCTCTGTCGTGTTACACCCGTGTTACTGGGCTACTGCTCATTTTTACCTTTACGTACAAACATGGAGGAGTAGAACCAACGTGCCAGTGGCTCCGAGTGTCCGGCATATCCCGTCGCGCCAAGAATCTCCGGGGGGTTCCGCCTGTCTCTGCTGCCAACGAGAGGGAGCAACGCTGCCGGCCCCCCTCCCCATGACCCCTGACCTTATGACAACCCAGATTCCTTCTGTTTATTCATTTTGCCAACGTTCGAGGTTTTTCCACCAAAGCTCCCAAAATGAGCATGACCTAACTCGTGCCTCTCCAAATATCTAACTCGTGTGGGACATCCATCAATTTAGATATGTTTTTGTTATTTCCTTTCACGTTTCCAGTCACAGCCTTTACTCACGGGTCCAAAGGACGTGTCTGTGTGTGTTTATTCCAGCCCCAGCGCGTGTGCTTGCACAATTCATTTACCTTGGATCTCAAAAACTTTATGTGGCTTGAATTTTTGTTTTTCATTTACCACAATTTTTGTTTTGTACGACGGTACGACCCATGCGCGCTCGGTGGCCTATCATTTAACCTGACCTTTGTCAGGGTCACGTCTATAAAGGCCAGGCCATCCTACGCATGACCGAAGTCATTGTACTCCAAACAGTTAATCGGGTCATTTCGTCCTCGAGGGGTTAATAGGCCGCCCTTGTAGCCATGGCGTGGGTAGGGAGAGGGGGAGGTATGTTTACACTAGCTGGCATAACTCGGGTAATTTGAAAGGGTTCAGCGTGACCCAGATCTATATATCCCGGCGGCAACTCGTACAGCAAACCGGCTTCAAGGCTGGAACCGTGAGGAGTACTGGTGTAGTACGTGGGGGTAACACCACTTGTGTTACGTGACTCCTGTGGTGTACAGTCTTTCGTGGGGGCTAATTACAGGAGATAATTGCGTATAACGGCGTCGCCTGCTGGTGCTACTCTGTACCAAGTGTAAGTGCGTCCCTTGGGGCAGCTCCAAGACGTAGATAATTTCTGTTCCTCAACATATCTTTACACACGCTTCCATTCCCTCCAACCTCAACACATTTTCAATCCTTATTTTGCAGTTTTTCATCATGAAAATGATCATAAAACAGAATTATGTATACACACACACACACACACACACACAACAATCCCGGTGCGTTATGGTAAAGATTCACCGACTTACGAGACATGATAAATGGCACCATTTTTCTTATTAGTTGGGAAATCGGCCAAGGGCGGCGCTGACGTCCACCCACCCAGTCCGTTCCCTGACCAACCATCCCTCGCGTCCAGCGGCCATCCGCAGCTCTGATTGGCTAATTTGTGACCCATGGAATGGTCCAGTCGGTTGTCGACTAATGTTCGTGTTGTCTTTACGGAGAAAGGTCAGTGGTTTAAGGGGTAGAGGATGATGTTTACGGTCCAACTGATGTTTAAGGGGAAGGGGTGATGTTTAAGGTCCGTCTGGTGTTTAATAGAGGAAAGGTGTTGTTTATCTCCAATTGATGCTTAAGGTCATGATGTTTACAGTACAGGTAATGTTTAATGGGTGTCAACCATTTCTTAGAATGAATAATGTTTGATACCGCCCTGATGATGTTTAGCAGAAGTATTGTGATGCTTACAGGAATGAATGTTCTTCACATGACGTAGATGTTTTTAGGGTATATATTGATGTTTATCTAAGGGTCATGGTGATGTTTATAGGGACTGGGATAACGTCAGCTGATCAAGATCAGCTGATTCAAATAAACATCAGTAATTGGACGTTTGACTTTAAGAGTGGAAATCATTAAAGAATTCTATTTCTTTTGAAAGTTACGATTTCGTGATGTTAGCGACAATGCTAACAGTGAACGGCTGTTTATGAGTAATCAGCTGTTTATGACAGAATTAAAAATGATCATCTGTTTAGGATAACAACAGACCAACAGGTCTGTTAGCTGTGATAGTGATTAGCTTTTTAATCAGAAAAACGATTGTTTATCTGTTATTTTGTTACATAAGCGACACAAATCAGATGTGTCATGACAACAGTGTCAATGAGAATGTGGCCAGCTGTTCTGTGTCAGAAGTCACAAGGTTAAAAAATAATATTTGAAAACAATAACGATCAGCTGATTCATATTTACATAGATCAGCTGTTTCATACTTACATAGATAAGCTGTTTCATATATACATACATGGATCTATTATTTCATATTTACGATGATCAGCTGTTTCAAAGTTAAATGAACTAGCTGTTTCATGACAGCATGCACTTGCCCTCGCCTCCCCTGCTCGGGTCAGGATGTGTTCTCCCGTATTAAGTACCAGTAGTTGAAGCGACCACAGTGTCTTCCTCCATACGCACCTTATTGACAATTTCCTTTTTGCCGAGTTACATCATCGTTGGCAGAAAGAGAATAGTTTACTGGCAAAAACATTGCTGCTTGTTGTAACCTTTGACTTCTGTTGAAGGGTATGAAAGGCCGTCACATGGGCATTATTTGTGTGGCATTTGGAAAGAAGAGATTTATGCCAGATTTCGTTAGCATTGGCTCAAATATGACCAAGAAATGACCAGAAAAAAAATGGTGCTTTTATTGGTGACCTTTGACCCCGTGAGAATTATATTTTGGCAAGTAAATAGACATCTCTTTGCCAAATTTAAATAATATTGGTTAAGATGTGACTAAAAAGAAAATGCTTGATTATCTTAAGACTTTTGTTGCTGGAAAGGAGGTGGGGTGTCACGTGTCATGACCACCAGGTACGTAGAGGGTGTCCAGTGCCACGATCACCAAATAAGTGAGGTATGCCAAGTGTCAGAACAACTTGGCATGTGTAGTGTCAAGGAACATGACAACGTTGCTTGCGAAGTGTCGAATATTTTATGAATGAAGTGTCCGATGTCATGACACCTTGTCATATAAGGTGTCATGAGAACTTGACATGTGAGGTATCAGATCTCATGATGTCATGGAACCTTGACACGGTGAGCGTGTCAGGCCTGACGATTCTTCCATCCGTACCTTGACTTAGGGTATGGCAGCATGTCCAGCACTGCCTCTGTTACCCTCACCCGCCCAGCACACCTTTCCGGCTGGCCACCCGCACCTCTTACTACAACATTGACTCACAGGAAGAAAATTAGAAGGCACTACAGGCACATGACTGGCCGCTGGCAGTACATGGCCGGCAAGGCAGGGCAGTAGCTGTACATGACTGGCGTGTTGGAGCAGTAGCGCTACGTGACCCAGGTGTTGAACAGTTGCGGTACGTGACTCAGGTGTTGAACTAACACCGTGTAGGAACTTGCACCCAACCCCACCCCGGGGTCACACACACTGCGGGTACCGTTGTATGGTATCGGTATAGGAATGTGTGCTTGCATCCATGGTGAATGTATTCGTGCATTCTACATTTACTGTTGTTCGTGCAGTGTTGTCCAAGCGAAAAATATACTCAAGCATGTGACTCCACTCAGAAATTAATGGCGGAGACAAGGCCACAAACTTAAGATGATGGAAATCGAGTTAAAAACCATTTAAAAAGTGTCACTTAACATCTTAGCATATGAGCCTTATTATCTTCCTTTAAAACATAAAAGTACACTAATAATAATTTTCAGCGCCATTGGCCATTGCTGCACAAGTTCTGTAAATATAAAGTCACATTTTTCTTACACATTGTCACTGAAGGAATTATATAAAAAAAGACACCAAGGCTACCACTGTGGACAAACGTATCTAAATAATAACAGGTGGGGCGCTAGGTTCATAATACGTGATTGTCACGATTCCCCATCCGCTACAGTATGTAAGCTCTTTTAGCGTATATAATCACACATCTTTATGCGGCAGATATAAACCGACCTTCCACCTTTTTATTTCGGCATTAAACGTTTTACCGTACGAATAGAAATTATTATGAAACGTCCATATTCGTTACTGGTGCCCCCAAAAAGACTAAAATATACAGCAACGCCAACGAGGGTCTTGTTTTTCGTTTGTTTTGTTCCAGTAATGTTTCATGGCCGACCTGTGCAGAAGAATGGAGGAGAAACTGTACATGAACCCATCCTTCTCAATAGATATCGTCTCTAGCACAGACTACACCGCCTTGAGGTTTTTCTCGTCTGTTTGCAAGGTCAGTAAATATTTACGCTGTACACATTAGCTTATCCTCTGCCAACACGCCGCTGTGTTAGCATAGCTTACCTTCTTGTTACAATCCGCTTGGTTATAGAATGGCTTATCCTCTGCCACTTCATCTAACATTCTCAGAAAATTGATTACCGTGACCTAAATATCTTTATCACTTTTCACCTACTTTTTTAAGATTTATAGAACACAAAATGCGGGAAATATGAAAAAAAGAAAAACTAAAACACTTAAATGATAGCTTTTTGAACCGTATCATCAGAATACATTAAGATGGATATTCTCTAATTGTGAGATAGCTGTGGTACTCTATAATTACTGTGTGACCCATATTGCCACCTTATCACAGCACACTTGGCGTGACGAAAGCAGTGCAAAACGATAAATATTTCACGGGCGTCTCGCGACTAAGTAGTGACCTAATCATTCGTGTAGCGGAATATTATTATTATTATTATTATTAGAATTTTTATTTATATACTGTCATTTGGAAACTATTTTCAAAATGTCTCATATTTTACGGAGTCATCGATTCTTTTTATATTGCACATTTAATCACTTCGGGAATAAGTATACCAGTCAAGCAACTGAGAAACTGTCCGTTATTTGGCTTTGATATTTCATTCAGCACAATGTTTTATAGTGCTGCACACATGAAGTATTCATCTAGTGTAAAAACCTTGTGCTTTGCAGTAAAACAGGGACCATGTCTGTTTCATTGCCAGTGTAAGCTCATGAATCACACTGGAGCACATGGTACCCGTTTGACTATCAAAAGTGTTGTTCAGATACTCTGTAGTAGTTATTTCGCCGACTAATTTTCATCGATGTTATTTTTCCTCGACATCGTATAGTTTCCCTTGCGCCGCCTATGGGTTACGTTGAGGCAGGCTAGGCTTACGTTTAAGGTCAGATACAGGTTACGTTGCGTTTGGTTTGAGTGACAATGCGTTAAGCTAGGGGGAACTGTAAGGTAAGCTAGGGTTCGTTGAAGTAGGCAGAGATTTCTTGGAGGTAGGGTAGGGTTATGCTGAGGTCAGCTAAGGTTACGCAGAAGTAGTTTTAAGTTTCTTGTGGGATAGGTAAGGGTCAGGGGGTTGACGGTTTTAACCCCCAATACTTTGCCTAGACAAATTTAACGACTGGTCCGAGCTCTTCCCTGACGGCAATGGATTTCGTGCAATTACAGTTGATCTTTTTGCTCATCTAAATTGATGATATTTGGATGAATCTCGATATTTGCAAAAAAATTTTCTCCAATAGGAATAGTCAACAAATCCAGTTTAAAATAAAGGAAATAAACTAGTTGGTAAAATGCTGTTTGGCCCACTAAAGCCTATTCGGAAATTAACCACTGCGTAGGTACTAAATCTGTTTTCGAAGAAAATATCAAGTTTTATACGGAATGTCCTGAGTATGATTATGCATCTTATGTAGTGAAACGGTTATTTACTTCGTAAGAGATATTGATAATGTGCATTGCTGTACCATAATAAAGAATTATCATACTGGTATATTTTAAATATCTCCCTGGCATACGATTGGTTTTATTAAATATTGGTTCTTTGTCATCACAGCAAGATAAAGTTGCAATGGGCTAAACAGTTTTTCATTTTATATCAGCATTTCAGAAATGGCGTACTTTTCTTGGTATGTGGTTCCTCGCTGTGTGTTTAGACTAGTGCCAACACTACCCAAGTTGTACATGACGGTTATAGGCAGTTACAACTTTCTCAACACGTTTTTGTTTTTATAATAACTGAAACTGCAATTTTGATATAAACGATAAATATAGTAGAGCTAGACTGAGTGGTGTGTAAGCTTAATCCAATCTGAGGTCATAAAGCTGTAAATGAAAAAAGTTTTGATGATGGACGATGACAAAGTAGTGCGTAGAGGTTGACTTAGGCTGGGGGTGGCTTTACATTCGTGTAGATACAGTT